>CM076975.1:35343895-35371395 GCA_039105355.1 Benthosema pterotum | reverse complement strand
CCTACCTGCCAGGCCTTCCCCACAGGCTCATTTAGCACTGCTTAATCTATTGACGCCTAAACGAGTCATCAGGCCTTATGTGGCCTGGCCTAAATACAGCTTGCATTGATTGTAAGTGGTGTTGGTGCCACTGATAAGGATTTCATTCATCACGATTAAACTAACGACGAGGTCACGGGTGGATGGGTTCAGATTCAGAACTCCCCACAGCCCACAGACTGACAAGGAAGAAATGGTGGTATTTCATCAGGAACATAGTTAGTGAGGACCAATTATATGAAGGTATAGGTTCAAGTGGGGCACGCGTCGGCCTAGTGGTCCAGGCGCATGCCACATACAGCAGGCTATGGCTAGCTCTGGTCCATTGCTCCACTGCTTCTATTCTGCCTTGGAGTTTAGCACTGTGAGAGACAATGGAATCTCTCGGATGGACCTCCGACCAGCCTCTCTTCTGGGATGGAAATATGAAGAACCTTTTACCTACTCACCAAAACAAACACGGCTTGTGTGATTAGAAAGCCTATACTTTCCTTAGTGGAAACACGCTGAGCCCTCCACCACACGGATAAAAATTGACTTTTTGTGCAGAATGCAGTTGTATTTCACTGAAGGGAAAAAAATTTCTATGAAGGTCTGCAATATCGGTAGAGGGCAAAATCCTGGTTGTTTTTTCCAGGGAAAAACACTTGGCCACTCTGGCCATTTTATTTGTGAGATGGGAGAGCTGAGTGTTTCCACTAAGGATTCGTATCACACAAACCATGTTTGTTCTGGTAAGCAGGTAAAAAGTTCTTTATATTTCCCCTCCAGAAGAGAGGCTGGTTCCAGGTGCATCTGAGAGAGTACCTCGTATTTCACAGAGCTCCACTGCAAGGCAAAATCATAGATGCAGTGGAGCCTAGTTGTGGTCCATAGCTCTCGCCTTATCTCTCACCCACTTGAAACTACCCAAAAGCCGGAAAGAAAAAAAAAATCTTTAAAAAAGTGGTATCTGCATTATGATTCCCGCTGTATGATCTAATTTACAGTTACTTGCTGTTTTGTATTATTAAATTACAGCATGGGCAAACAGGCATATAATAACCGCACGATTTCAGAGGCAACTTCACTATGCCGCTCCATTTCGGTGTCTCATTCCTCCAGCTTTCCCCCCAGCGATAAAAACACATTTAACCACATGCCACAAATAAGATAAGAGACGACACATGGCGATTTCTGATGCCTCACTGCCTTCTAGCTGCGAGTCAGATGGAATATCAGAAAATGTAGCCAGAGAAGGAAAGGCAAAAGATTTATAGAGTCATCAGATGCTCAAGAATAATAAGCCTGCCTGGCAATAACAGCGTAAAAAATTCCAGAAAGACATGACGGTTGACGCCTCCTTACAAACGCCTCGCATGAGCTCATAGAAAAGGAAACACAAAGGTTTTAAAAGATTCAGCTCCCGTGTTGAATCATCCAATTTAAATCCTTTTCCCCCCCGCTTTGGGCGCCAACACTGGGACGCGCAAAAACAGGAGTCCATATTCAGTCCGACTCAATCTTGGCCCTTTCATGTGGTGACTGGGTGGTTTTGGGGCTTTGGGTGAGAAACAATCGGACGCCTGCAAAACAAAGGGCTCCTTTCTGCTGCCACAGCGGCGGTTCTATGAAATGGACTGACGTACTTCAGAATCCATCCACTCCCACTCAGCGTGCATACTATTTGTTGTTATAGGCACGCTTTCAGCCGCTCCCCGGGTCCGGTGGCAGCGTGGAGGAGCCTCACACAGACACGCTGGCTGTCCTGTCCTCGTCACAGGCATCTCAGCGGATTTGCATGTCAACAGAGACAGAATTCTCCACAAGGAAAGGGAAGGCATTTTGCGGAAGTCGACCCCGCGTGGGCAACGTCATTTTGGAAATGGAAAAATCTTTGCTGGGAAGTCATCTGATCTGAAGACAGCATGTTGATGCATGATGTCATATTTTGTAAGGAAATATAAGATTTAATATGTAAGAGAAGCCTTGCATTGTGCCATTCTGCTGTTACTTCATATTCAGGGGGAGGAAACCTCACACTTTTTGAACATGCAGGTTTTGACCTGTGTCACATCACATTTCACTCAACACCCAAGATCTATGAGTACCGTTTATATGTCGACTGTTGAATAAGATTGTTCCAAATTGCTATCATTTAGGAATAAATAATGCAAAAGTGTCATCACTTTTTTGACTTGTAAATAGAGATGGCAGATATTATCGGCCCTCCGATATTATCGGCCGATAAAAGCTTTCAAATTTCATATCGGAAAATATCGGTATCGGTATTTACAAACTGGAAATTATGACTATTTACAGAGATGTAGACTCAGCGCTACGGTCATGTTTATACCATTACTTTTGTACTTTACTCAAGTAGGCTACATGTCGAATTTATAGTTGTATGGAGTATTTCTAGGCTATAACATGAATTTGTATTTATACTAAATGTTTATTTATATTAAATATTTGTATAGTAATAGTTTATGTTATTTTCCACCACTGGAGGCCGCATATATCGGTATCAGTTGATATCGGTTGATATCGGTATCGGGAATTAGAAGTTGGATAATATCGGGATATCGGATATCGGTAAAAAAGTCAATATCGGGCATCACTTTTTTGACTTGTTACCTTCTCACAGAATGGAATAAAGGTTTATCTTATTTGATTTCCTTTTAAATTAAAATAGATTTGTGTTAAGTGCAGTCTACTCCATATGAGTGTGCCATCAGAGAGACAGCTAAATCAATTTGCGACCGAGGCAGGCGGTGGTTATCAGTTGGCAACCCGGCAACCGTTGGCTATTTTACTATCGTCCACGGCCGATGGACCATCGGTCACGCCCTTTCTTCACCGGTCACTACTAATCCTAACCTTAACCCTTGCCCCTAAACATAACCTCAGTAAAACCTATGCATAAACCTAACCTTAACCCCCAACCGATAGAATACCTGCCGTGACAGATAGGATACCTGTTGCGACAGATTGGACACCAGCCGTGACCGATAGGATACCTGCCTGTGCCATCGACTGTAACCGAGGCATGTCAGATCTGGGTCAGTTGGCCATTCCACACCAACATTAAACCCGGGTATTTGCCGGGTCTTTCTCTCAGTGTCATGTGGGTATGAGGGAAGGTGTCAACACTGCCAAACACACTGTACTCGTGCAGTGCCAAGCCACTGTATCTGCTTTCTATAATGGAAGCCTTCCAGCAACTGTAGTCTGGGTCTCTCCAAGGAGGCAGACAGCCCAGGACAAAAAGATAATGTTTTCACTACATGAAAACATGCAGTTTACGTTTCCTAGCCAGGGACACATTGTTGCTTAATGCGAAGTGTCTGCAGTGCACAAAGTAAACAACGCTGCACAATTCAGTTATCGTCACATAGGTTTACAGATGTAAGACACTAGGTGACATGATTTGTTTATACAAAACAACAGTCCATAAAGTGCAGAATATCACCGTCTCTTGAAGAATGAGGCATCACTTAGCAGCAGATCAAGTAAAGTTGGTCCCTGGACAAAACGCAAGTACTGTGGACGGGCCCTGCTCAAAGATGATTTTGGGAGTGGTGGGAGGTGTAGACATACCTATAATCTGACATTTTGGCTAATCTAAGGTTCTTACACAATGGACATCAAAGGCGGTATTGCTTGGAGAGTAATAATCACTCTCCAAGTATGCTATGGCAGTCCTGCAGCTGCGCGACTCTTTCACCAGGACACTAGTAACCCAAGCAAGTCCTATACATGCCACACCTCTCCCTAAAGCTCCTGTGACACTGGCAGACACTGGTGTCCTATTGTTCTGAGGAAGTCAGGCGCACACTGGATAGTTTCCACCCGGCACACGCTACACTGTGAACTCTAATGTTAGCACCTTACACGAAAGGAGAAACCCAGTAAGGCTTCCAAAAGTGAATGGGAAATGACTGTGGAAAAAAACTCTGACATTGAGATGGACAGTCAGACAGACAGACAGACAGACAGACAGACAGACAGACAGACAGACAGACAGACAGACAGACAGACAGACAGACAGACAGACAGACAGACAGACAGACAGGAAGGCAGACAGACAAAAGCTGTCACTCTATTCTTTCTGACCTGAGACTCAGGTCAGCTTTGTAACAGTTTGCAGCACCGTTAATCTGATGGCATCATCATCTGCATTATGAAATGCTCTAAAAAAAATGAAAAAGAAAATTAATCAACCAGACCGGAAATATAATACTGCTGCAGCCAAAACACTTAACAGCCACAGCTGAATGCAGTCAGCTGACAGTCAGTAATTGAAAGTGAAATTAGACTGACAGTGATATACCGGTAGCGGGTGACAGACATCGACACACTGGCCTGGCCGGGAATTGAACCTGTGACAACCAGGGCCTCTGGCTGCCCAGGCGAGCACTCAGCTACAGCCACATGTCTGTATGTGGGGCTGTCCCAGCTACATGAGCCAAACACACTTGAAAGAGGCAAAGAGAATACAGTGGAGAAAATGTGAAGAGCCGACATTTATGAGCTAGCATAATGTGTGTGTTTACCAACCTGTTGTGCAACCAAATTGTTTCCACATCCTCTTGTTGATGAGCAAAAACACTCTGCTTTGGAACCATGGGAAAAGCTTAACAACCTGTCCTTTCACCTCTAGTGTGTGTCTGCAGCAGTTTATGAGTACCGTACAAGAATGTTTGAATTCTGCCTGCATGTGTGTGCGTGCGTGCATGCATATCCGTCTCTCTGCGTGCATGTGTCCGTGTTAGTAAACATGTGTCTGACAGTGTTAGTATGCTGGTGACATACAAGTGCAAAAATAGCACAAGCATTCACCGTTGCAAGCAACCAAGATAAAGTGTGTGTCGGTTTTGTAAGTGTGTGTACATTCCAAAGCCCAGAGTTTATTGTCCAATCAAGGTTAATTAGCTACTGCACAGTAGCCAAGGGCATTTCACCTGGAAATAACTAGAAGACTTGGGCAAGAAGACACACACACAGACACAGTGAGTGAGTGGGAGAAAGAGATGAGAGAGTGAGTTAGTGAGCAACCAAGCGTAATACTGTAATATACCATACCCGTACTGTGCCGTACTGTAAGCAAATCGACCTTTGCGAGGCGATTTGTTAGGTACTGATCTATAAGGATCCATTTGGTTACCAACTGTCCATCAATTAGCTAGGGACCACCTGGAATCCTCTCAGGGACCACTGGTGGCCCCCGGACCACTGGTTGAAACCTTCTGGTGTAAACAATAGACCAGGATATGTTCTCGTCATATTCTCTTGCTTACAAGGAGCTTGTACACCTGCATGTTTTTTAAACATGAAATTAGCCTGATAAATTAATTATTTGATGTCTACCTGAAGACCATCTATCCCAACATAAGGGTAGCTGGATGAAAACAGAGTTATAATCTATTCATATGTTTCCTTACATGTACTATACCCCTAAAGCAGTGGTTTTCAACCTTTTTCATTTCAGGGACCACCATCTCAGGGTCCCCAGCTAAGTTGGTTAACCAACTTAGCTGGGGACCAACTGGAACCCTCTCAGGGATCACTGGTGGTCCCTGGACCAACTGTTGAAAACCCCTGTCCTAAATCATGGCTATGTCGATAACGCTCATAAGAAAACTAATCCATTTGTAAATCCATCAAGATTTGAGTGAGTATTATTGTCTGACTGTATGCGCTGGCCTTGATACCCAGGCTTTCATTTTTGTCTACAGTACACTGAGCAAAAAGTGGCCTGAAGAGGAGGGGCCAGGGTTGACTGACAGATTGGTGAGATCCAATCAGGTGAGATCCAATCAGACAACCACCTATCTGAGTGGTCCCCGCCTCTTTAGGCCAAAATGCTCTCAGGTTAGCTCAGACTAGAGTTCTATAAACAGGGAGAGTAGCGATGCACTTTGATCTCGCGTCTCACGCTGGCTGGAGCTCTGCAGGTTCCAAACGGAACTACATAATTAACAACAGCATGACAGCGAAGCCTATTTTCTTATAATATACATTAACTAAAGCTGGTTATATAACAAATCATTGTTCACTGGAGTGACGAGAGGTTCAGCCGTAGCATTGGGAGTCAACAGGAGTGTCAGTACTCTGCCTTATAGTACTCTAGCTCAGACTAGGTGGGAAGAGGTTAACAAAATAATACTTTTTCCCTTATGTTATTACTCTTCCTCTTGGGCAGACTACAGACTGTTTGGTTCCAGAATTGCAAAACTATCAGCTGCAGACAGCATTTGATATAAAGGAGCGATGCCAAAAACAGACATCCTTCATGAAGCAAATTCAGGACATGTCAAGTCAAGTGGTGCATGACCAGGCAAGGCTAGATACCAAATTGGGTGCACTACCTTAATGTAGAAAAATGAAGATTATATGTGGTTGAATGAAAGCATCCCACAGAAAGCCTTGCACACTATGTTTAATGTACTGTATATGCTGTGGTACTACAGTCTTAATATTACAATTTTATAAAATAGCATTTCATCATGAACATTAGTGAGGACCAATTATATGAAGGGAGGTTGAAAAGTGGTGACGTGGTCCTTCAACAGAAGAGCCCTGAAAAATATAGGCCTAACGTTTTTTCTACTTCTTCTCTCTCAACTCTTTTCAGTTTCTCACTGCCATCTTTTTTCCCACTATGTTTAGACTTTCCATTGCTGTCATATTCACATGCCCTTCCGATCGCCAGCTATCTCCTATCTCCCAAGGGAAAGCACATTTTACAGGCCACACTGATGATCCGGCCGCACGTGCACATCCATTATTCCTCAAGCACCCGTGCGCACTCAGAAGTAGAGTTCTCAAACTCTGCCCGAACCCGACCAGGACCGAACCCGAACAGGCCCGACCCGACATTTAGGGCCGGGTAGGGCCGAAAATCTATCCTAATCAATAGGGCCGGGTAGGGCCTAGGGCCCCATGAAAAATATATATATTGAATTATTTTACTATAGTAAGAATAATAGTTATTTTCTGTATTTATCTATTATGAAGATGGTGCTGATTGCCATTTCATTTTTAATCCGTGGCGAATTCTCAAATTTTGCCCAAACCCGACAGTTTAGGGCCGGGTAGGGCCTAAAATCTATTCCATTTAGTAGGGCCGGGTAGGGCCTAGGGCCTGAACTGTTAGGGCCGGGTAGGGCCGGGCCTTAATCTTCAGGCCCGTTGAGATCTTTACTCAGAAGCCTATGTAATGTACAGTACTGTACAGTATGTATATGGAAAAACAGACTGTTGCCTGTGAGCAAGTCTATGCATGATGCACCAAGTGCATCCTTAATGCCTTCCCCTTCAACCTCCCTCCGGGAGCTTTGGCACCGCCACCCGTTTCCCATATCCCCTTTTCTTCTAGCCCTTCATACATCTTCTTCGCCATGGGAGTATTCCCGTCTATGGTCAAACATTCACACACAGCTTCTGTTCTGTTCTCTCCAATGCTCTCCGTCTTATTGCTCACATTACGGACAACAATGGAAACAATGGAAACAAGCCCTCCAGGCACTTTGTGTTAACCTTCCAGTATGATCGTAGCAATGCAGCGAGTGTGCTATTTGCAATCAATCAATCCCCTAGTCACCCAACTCTGTTAAATTCAACATTTAACAAAAGTGAATTTCTGCTCCTGTCTCCTGTCATCTAAGTCCAGTGGTGGAAAAAACAGCCACCCCCAACAGTAATCAAAATATGGTAGTCAAATATGGATTCCTCTTCGTTGTTATAAAATTACAAAGATACATTTACGTCAAATTGCATCGTTTAGCCTGTACCCTGTAAATAACAGCTTTAATAGAGTGTATGCGCAACATACAGAAAGTGAACAGGACAGTAAGGTAAATGTTGCTTAATTTCATTTTAAGCCATTTAATGCAATAAGATTTTCGGTTTGGGCGTCAGCTGTCAAGTCAATGGGTGCTCCAGCATACCTTCCAAGTATGATGTCAGGTTAGGAGCATGCATTCTATTTGTCCGAGTAAGAGAAAGTACTGTATACTCCTAGAAATACCTAAGTTTTAATATTACTTACAAGTGGTTAATTCATGATGTACTTCAACACTTCCTAGAAATCTAGTGAGTCAAGTTACTGCGCTTCATGACTGTCCATCACTGGTCAGCTCCGAGAATAGTGGCCGTGCTACTGTGACATGAAGTCGTAACACATGCCTTTCTGTTTATGGAGTTGTTTTTGGACATTCCTTCTGTCCATTGTTTTGTTTCTTTTGTCCGCAGGGCTGTTTCAGAGCCATTTTATTTTCTCTCTCTCTCTCTTTTTTTTTTTTAGATTGTCAACAGGCCACAGATGCCAGATGGAGCACTGTGCCACAGTGGTGGGCACTGTGACCGAACAGGAAAATAACTGAAATTTACCGACATGGGGGTTACAGGGCCATGTGGTTTCCCCAACCCCTTTTCTGTGTCATTTTCTCAGACATGCTATGCAAGATTCTTGATTAAATTAGTTTTTAATAGAGTTGATTTAGCTGAATTCTTTATATCGCCATGTTAGGAGAACAAAACTTGGCTTGCAACTCATTTTGCATCCAGGCTTTATTCGTGACAGTAGATGCGCTGCTTGCGACCGAAGGTCACAGTTAACTAATGGAATGGTGCATTTCCCGTCAGTGTGTTGTGACATCATAAGGGATGGAGCACATAGTGTACTGTAGGAAGAGTGTAGCGACACGCGTTGATCTCGCGTCTCACACTCACACAAACATAGGCCTAGTTAACCACTGCATCACAGCACAGACTATTGTCTTATAATACACATTAACTAAAGCAAGTTATATGACAAATTCACTACAGTGACGAGAGGTCTGTTAATGCGTTAAAATGTCCTAAAATGCCATAATTTTGCCAATATTAACTACAAACGTGCTGTCAATGGAGCTGGGTCGGCCAGAGCGGTTTGTTTGGAACTTGAATCCGTGTGCTTTTCAGCCAATAGCCGTCTCTGCTCAGGTGTAGCATTGGGGTCAATGGGGACTGTCGCTACTCTCTCCTAATACAGTACTCTAGGAGCACATAACATCACATGACCTCGTGAGGGAGGGGGTCACTATGCCATCAATATGGACCAGCAATAGTAAGCCTATATACTGTAGGGGTATTCCCAATGTCATCAATATTAGCCAGCAATTAACTTCAAACCCTCAGATATCCATTCTCCATCCACCCTTCCTCTTTTAAACTCTAGACGGGCCAGTGGTCCAGGTGCCAAAATATTCTTTGGCGTGCGTGTTCGAGTCCCGTTCATGACGATCTTTGCTTCATGTCGTCTCCCCTTCTCTTTCTCCTCTTTTCCTGTCCATCTGCTAAAAAAATAATCTTTAAAAATATCTTCACCCGCAGAACACACATGCATGAACATACCAAATCCATCCAGTAAACCACTCTCCATTCAGGTCAAATATTTACTAATAAAGCTGGATACAAATATACTTCTGTTATTACTGTAAAGACAATGCTTTATACCAACTGCTAACCTAACAAGCTATGCAATTCAATGGTTGTATGAGTCAAACACATACAAACTGACCAAACAAAATAGATTCCACTTCCTGTACCTTCGAGGACACCATAACAGATGATACACTCCCTCAGCAGATCACCACGCATGCACATGCGTTTTGTTCGCACGCACACGCGCACGCGCACGCACGCACGCACGCACGCACGCACGCACGCACGCACGCACGCGCACACACACACACACACACACACACACACACACACACACACACACACACACACACACACACACACACACACACACACACACACCATTTATCTTCAACTTGTATTTACCAAGGGCTAGGATCGGAAGACTGAATGAACGTATTTGTTCTTTTTCAGCAACACCCTGTAATGCTTTCCTTCACATACATAGCCCTAGACACACGCACATTTTCTATACACACGCGCATTCTCTATACACGCGCTCATTTTGTATACACATGCACATTCTCTATACACACGCACATTCTCCAAAGCCAACCTGCCAACCAGATCGCACACAGCAGCCAAAACGCAAAGCAAAGCCAGTGAGCCGCAGATGAGACATAGATAAGATCGGCCGTGGTGGTTTCTGGAACATTATAAGTTCAGGTCGGCCAGGCCGGTGCTTGTTTTCACAAGAGTTGTAGAACCTTGTGTGGAATGTCTTCCAAACGAGAGAGGGGGGGGGGCAGACAGAGAGCCTTAACAAATTATTACCTACTGTTCACAATATTATTGAAAAAGTCGACAACAGTGTTGATAGAGACCTACAATTTAGCAGCTATGCAGACCAACAGTAGATGGGAGGGACCGACAGACAAATATAACGTTAACTCCAGAGATGGACAGACAGACGGACAGGGGGGTTGGAGGGTAGGAAGAGAAAGACAGAGATGGGTTGAAAGAAACAAAAGAGAGAGGGATGTGGTTGTGCAACATGCCGTGCAAAGCAGACTATACAAGGTGAATGCTACCAGGGGTAGTCAAGTCATGTCAAGTCAAATGTATTTGCACTGGGAACACTTTCCACAACTGGTTTGTGTCAAAGCAATACAAATAAAGACCCTTATGTTATTATTTTTTACAATCTAAGCTAAATTAACACTTAGAAGAGAAGCAGAAAGAGAAGTGCATCTCCCCATATTGGACCGTCAATATTATCTACCATTGCATCACATATATACAGGCCCTGGTACGCAATCAAGCAACGTCAATTATCAACATTGACTTTTCTCTTTTCATCAGTAGTGTCGTTTACTGGTCAACATTTCGGAATCCTCCAATCACCTTGGCATTATGTGATCATTTCTCCCAGACTCCCACGGATAAACTTTTCTGAAAACATTGCTACTGCTTCAGCGAGAAAAAACAACTTGGGGAAAAAAAAGAGAAGAAGAAAAAAAAAACAATTTGAATTATAATTTTAATAACACTTATTGTTTTTTTTCTTTCTTTCTTTTTTACCAGAACAATGCATCTTAAATGGGAGGAGTTGCCTGTTGCCATGTGTCTCATCATGTTGGCCATTGATTATGTAAGGGATAACACCCTTACATAATCAATGGCTGCGCCTCGGTCAGTTATTAGGAAACAAATCACCGGCTCGAAGGGTGTTATCCCGCTTATTACATGGCTTACGTCAGTGGTTTTCAACGTCCGAGGACCACCAGTGGTCCTTGAGAGGGCGACGGCAACGGCGTGTAAACAACCAAATACGTAGCTAACCAAATGGACCCGCTAACGGCGTGCTGGAACTAAATGCGGAAGCGCACCGCGGATTGATATGAACACAGCTGTTTGCACTTTGGGGACCTTGATTATGCAGCGGTCCAATATAGAGCGGAGCGGTGATTATAGTGTAATATGTCACCGCTCACATGACCGGAACGCTGGCTTCTAGAAGATTGGAGCATTCGTTCAAGCCATGTAATAAGACAATGTTAGTTGATATTGATAAAAAATATTGCTAGTGTATTAGGGCCTTAACCCTGATACACTAGCAATGAAAGTTTTGTAGTGAATTCTGGCCATACGCAAATGATAGGAATCAGCCTGTGGGAATAGCTTGGAGGATAAGATTGCAATCCAAATTTCATCAAAGGTGTAATTCTTTGGAATCTCTGAGGATAGATTGGAATCTTGGCAGAGCTTAAACTGGCAAAGGTTCAACCAACATGCCAGGAACGGTCAATTAGATGTTGCTGTCGGTAAATATGTATGGGGAGAGAGAAAACAAATTCTGCCCGGTATTAGGTCACCTTGTTACTGGAATATGAAAACAAAAACTACAGTGATGTGGAACACATGGCAATAGGTTTGGTTTGAGTGTCGAGTTCAACTGCACAATGTGCTGAATGGTTGGTTCAGGGGTGCATCACACACTCCATATTTAGACAAGCAGACGCGCACTCAGACGCAGACGAAGACCGGTCTGGTCATCAGTTGCGTTTCTAAGCAATTTGGAGCCCCAGGCGAGATTTTCCCTGGAGCCCCCCCCTTACCAAATGGACCCTTACGGGTCCATTTGTCTGCATGCGCCTGCGTGCACGTGCACTGCGGGCTCTAGGTAATGCATGCAGATGCACGCAGACACGCATGCAGATGCAGACACACATGCAAACATGCACGCATGCACACGCAGACATGCACGCAGACGTCTGCATGCATCTGCATACGTCTGCATGCGCGTCTGCGTGTGCATGCGTGCGTACCCATCTGAGAGCGCGTCTGTGTGTGTTTGCGTCTGAGTGCCCACCTGCGTGCGTCTGCGTGTGCATGTTTGCGTGTGTGTGCGCATGCATCCAAGTGCGTGCCTGTGTGCACGTCTGCGTGCATGTCTGCGTGTGTCCGTGTCTGCTTGCGCATCTAAGTGCGCGTCTGTGCATGTCCGTGTGCGCATCTGCGTGTGCCTGTGTGCGTCCCCGTCTCAGTACGTGTCTGCGTGTGTCTGCATGCGCGTCTGTGTGTGTGTCTGCGTCTGCATGTGTCTGTGTGCCCATCTGCATCTGCGTGCGCACCTGAGTGTGCGTCTGCATGCGTCTAGTGTACTGTAAAAACGTTAGCTTAACAACAAGATGCTACATGGAATACAGTAGCTCTGCTGGCAATACAGTTGAGTACAGTAGCGGAATCTGAATGGTTAATTTTGCAACCTCTGCGTGACATCATCAATAATGTCATTTTGATTAGCCAATCAGCTCCTGAGGGGCATGTCACCCCCCTATAAAGTGACGAGCAGCGAGTGTCGCGGCAGCAAAGCTAAGGCGACGGAGACGATGGAGTCCACACAGTGTCCAACCGAGGTGGTTCTGCTGTCCTGCGGATCGTTCAACCCCGTCACCCACATGCACGTGAGGATGTTTGAGCTCGCCAGACGCCACCTGGAAGAAACGGGCCGCTACAAGGTGGTGAAAGGCATCATCTCTCCGGTGGGCGACGGCTACAAGAAGAAAGGCCTGATCGAGGCCCGCCACCGTGTAAAGATGGCCCAACTGGCCGTAAAGGACTCCCACTGGATCACTGTAGATCCTTGGGAGAGCAAACAGCCCGAGTGGATGGAGACGGCCAAAGTAGCACGGCATCACTACGAGATTATAGGGCGGAGCAAAACACTGCAGAGAAGGAGAAATGGCGCCAAAAAGGAGCCTTCTCCTCCTCCTCGGCGGTTGATGTTGCTGTGCGGGGCCGACGTCCTGGCCTCTTTCAAGACCCCCAATCTCTGGAAGGAGGAGGACGTGGACGAGATCCTGGGCGTCTACGGCATGGTCTGCGTCGGCCGCTACGGGACGGACGCCATGGGTGTCGTCAGAAAGTCTGACGCTCTGCGGATGCACCGCAAGAACATCCACATGGTCCGATCCGAGCGGGCGACGAACAAGATCTCGTCCACCCGCGTTCGGCAAGCGTTACTGCAGGGCCAGAGCGTCAGGGACCTGACGCCGGACCCGGTGGTGCGCTACATCCGACGGAACGACCTGTACACCGCCGAGAGCGAGCAGAGAAACGCCGGCGTTGACCTGGAACCTCTGCAAAGATACACGGACGTCTCAGCGTCGAGAAAACGCAAGTCTCCGCATGAAGACACCTGCAGCAGAGCGAAGCGGATCTGCCCGAGGACCAATAAGAAAGCCTAATGGCCGATGCGGGTAGACTGAGAGTATTCTCTCTCAGGCTAGCGGTTGAGTAGCCTGGCCTAACCTAAAATGATTTTGGCCTTGGCAGATCAAGTTGATCTGATTCCCGCCCACTCCTCCGCACCTCGACTCCTGTGCTACATCAAATCATTTGGAGCGACACCCACCCCGAAAATGAAAGCCTCATAGTGATGATGTCGCAGTAGATCTGCGTTATAGTTCAGCTAATGGAACGTTCCATGATTAAACAGCAATGCAATGTAAAACATCGATACACTGCTCTGTTTGTTATGACAATGGCGACCCCCACTGGTGAAATAAAGGACCGTAAAACAGATAGACATAATATGTAGTTATTCGTTCTTTAGTCCATTAGTTGTACTGCGGGAGGGATCTACTGTGACGCCATCACTATGAGACCATGTGACAGGCACAGTAAAATGACAGCCCTCATGGAATAAAAACATGAACTATTTTTAAACTAAAGAGCTTATTCTATGTGTTTTAAATGTTCAATTCTAGTTATATGAAGTATAATCCATCTATCCATATTTGTGCAGGGTATATGCAGGGTTCCTTTTAAAGACACTTCTTCGTCAAGCTGGACACAATGTTATATAGATTCACACCCCTGGATCCCAAGACTAGTCAGGTGTCTGAATACCACAGGTGTCAGCCCAACCTCTCCCCGAGTTGTATAAATGGCACGGACGGATGCACTGCAATTGAATACCACAGGTGTGCTATACGGATGCACTGCAATTCAGTGCGGATGCACTGCAATTCCGTTCATAGAGCAGCAGGTACCCTAAGTCTGATGTCCTAAAATCCCCACCATTGAAATTTGTACCTAAAAAGTCCCTTCATACTTGTAAGGCAATTGTGTGCAGTGCTCCGTGTTTGGTGCTTGGTGTTCGGCGGTTGGTCTCTCGGATTTCTCTGATTGGCTGGTTTAGGTGATGACATAATGGTGATGTAAATAAAAGACTTAGACAGCTAATGTCATGAGTATTAGCCTGCTCCGCTCAACAACACACAAGTTTGCAGTCTACTGAGTGCTGATCTAGTTAGTTGTATAATATAACAGACTTATTTCAATATGCTATGAACAGAATTTTGGCTCCATTCGTAGGTTACCTATGGAATGTGACTGTGTTATTTATACGAGTTGTAGTGAGATTGTGTTGGGTACACAAGCCCCATCTTTGGCTATGTAGAAGGGAGGTGGTTCTATTGATCCTAAAAGCACAACCTAATCATCACACTGCTGATGGTAGGATGAATGAAATTTCACTTTGGGTTCAATCGCAATCGTGCGGCCTGTTGTAAAATAGGATTCCCCCGCAAAAAGGATTCCCTCATCCACTCCTTTTCTCTATTTGTATATTTGTCTTTTCCCTTTTACCTCCACTGTGATTTCCTGCTTTTGACTATACATATAATATACAATATGATATGCAAAATATACTGTAGGTGAATATTTGTACATCGCCAAATGTCTTGATGGAATAACCAAGGCAACCACTATTGTGAACTAGAACTGCGCTCAGTAGAGTGCCAACTTGCACATTGCCCACAAGTAGGCCATGGCCTGAGATCAGGTACGCCAACACCTCCAGGAAATAATACTCATGACAGTACTCATACTTAGTTACCTAAGTCATCACCTACACCAACCAATCAAAATGTTTCAAGGGAGGGTACATCCGACAGTCGACGCAAACTGCTTGCATTACATTAACGATATTAAACATTAAAATAATACATTAAAGATATTCAAAATTACACAAAATTGCCATTCTTCAATTAATCTGTGTTTCTGTCTTGGCTCACCAGCAAAGACAGAAACCCAGGTTAATACCATATGTTACAGGAGACAGAAAGAGTAGCTTGAGATGCTGAAGTCTAGTCTAGTCTCAAAAATGTCCTCTTTGTTCTGGGTGAGACATGTTTTTAGTCAGCGTCCCACTCACAAAAGGGGCAAAAATGGGTTCATCAAAAAAGTAAATTAAGTGAAATCATTTAAAACATTAAACAATCACAATTTTTCAATCAATTTCTGCAGAAAACGTGCTCACATTAACGATTCAGGGCTTATGCGCCTGAATCATGAAAGGAATGGAAAATACTAGGCCATGCCAAGACAGCAGCTCTGCAAGCCATCAACTAACTTCAAAGCTTAAGTAGTGGCTGTGGATGTATTAAAAACAATCTACACTTAGCAATGTCTCCGCTGGGTAACAAACAAGACAAAAACCTCAGGTACATAGAACACCATGTCTCGACTCGAGTAGGCTACAAGCTACATAGTGGTTGGAATTAAAAAATACATTTTCATATTTGTTTGAACAAGGAGATTCATCCTGGCACAGAAGGTGACACGAGAATAATTTGAGAGTTTTCAGACTATAACATGGCAAAAAAAAGAAAACAGACAACACATGTCTATAATAACATGTGAGTCACATGTACAGTATGATGGATGGGCGTGCATTTAGGTGCACTATGATGATTCAACGCTCATAATAGCACTTAACTATAAGCAGATGAACCTGTCAAAACATTCAGGAGGGGGAAAAAAGAATAGAAGCACTGAAATTGAGCTTGAATGCCAACACTGCAGTGGAGGCAACTGCCATCCACTGGGATCCCAAATGATGCCTTCAGGAGGTGGTGGATAAAAAGACCATGGTAACAATCTACAGTGGGCGTTGTATTCTGTAGGGCACAATGAATGACTCACAACTTTTGGACAGTAAGCTATAGATAACCTGTACTCTTCTACGGTATAAATGACACAATGTACTGCTATTTTTCTGTGGGTGTTATATAAGTAATATTTTGTTTATTACCTCCAGGGGCCAGTTTCAAATTTCAGCACTCCATAGGTAGCCTTTGAGAGCGGTTATGAAGGAGTAAGGGAATTGCATGTTCTAAGTAGATCAGCTCTCGGCAGAGTGCAAACTTGCGTGTTGCGCAGAACTAGGCCATGGCCTACTTGTGCGTGATCGAAGCGGGCTAATACTAATGATTAGCTGTTTTGTCTTTTACTTACCTCACATTATGCCATCACCTAAACCGGAGTACCCCGAGGGACCGACCGGACACTGCCCGGAGTACCGCACACTGATTGCCTTACTTGTAAGGCAAGTAAGACAGTAAGGCAAGTAAGACAGTAATAATGACTGTTGGTAGGGCATTCTACCAACAGTCATTATTACTGTTGGTAGAATGCCTGTTGGTAGGGCATTCCAGCACTGTAGTTTGGTGGCATACTGTAGAAGCGGACATAATTTGGTCCCTGTTATTTGTGCCAAATCTGTGTTGTACATGGTCTGTTGAACTCCCTCTGGTGTTGTGGGTGTGCTACCAGACACTCACTCGAAGGCAGTGTTTACACGTGTGCTTTTCGGGGCAAAAGTTCAGTGATCGGATGCACCGTTGGAACTCAACTGTCCCGTCTGTCCACGCCCGACACGACATGTGATGTGCCTGTCGAACATCTTTTCTTTACATTTAGTATATGTTGTAATGGTGCCAGCTATGACATAGACATGCTGTAGAAGTATGTAGACAACTTAAAGCAGCCATTGTGCTCTTCAGTGCATGAACGTCACATGGTTTGTGTTTCATAAACGGCCTGGTTTATGTCACCATAATGTTATACACACACATGCACACACACAAATGCACATGCACGCACGCACACACCTGACTGAATCTCAGTGTGAACCAGGCTGCCTTGTGATATTGTCTGGTCCATCCAGGGTACAACTTTTGAAAAGAGAGTGGGGTACTCTTTTGCCTTTTATACTTATTTATCTGGTGTCGCACAGCGAAAATAGCCACAAGCAAAAAAGGCAAGTTATTTATTTCAGGTTGACAATTTTAGAGAATGTGGCTTTATAAAAAGCTTTATGCCAGCGTTAACATAAACAGTTACTGAAGTACCGTGCTGTAGCCGGCAACTACCTGTCTTTGTTTTCTTGTAATCAAAATGGGATCAGACGCCATGTTTACCTTAACTCTGCTGGAGCGGTCGTAACTTTAATTCAACCTTTTCACTGGGATTATAGGAAGCTTGTAATATGCATCACACACCTAAACACACAGAACCACAGGCCTGCATTATTGAAAGGAACTGAACGGCAGTTCTGAGCTTTAGGGGGCAATAGGTAGCCATCAAAAATAATGTATTCCGCTCTCACGAGAGAACCCAAACGCACACACGCAGGAGCTCAGACACATGCACACATGAAGACATGTGCACACACGCGTGAATGCATACCCGCCAGCACACATGCACACATAATGAATATAGTACGCATAAAGTAAGTGATCAAATAAAGACTCCCACATACTGTATGTATGCAAACACACACACACACACACACACACACACACACACACACACACACACACACACACACACACACACACACACACACACACACACACACACACACACACACACACACACACACACACACACACACAATGATCTTTGTCTACAGCCACAGCACAGTGCAATTTCTTCCTTTTTTCCTAATGGTTTAGAGGTAATGTGATCGTTGCACATGCTTCAGTGATTAAAGACTGAGTCAATGGTTAAATGGAAGGAGATGGAAGGGAAAACTAAAGTAAAACCCTAGTGGGAAAAGAGAGAGATGAACGGAACAATGTGCATGTTCCTGTGCCATATCTGATGTCACTGTGGGGTTAGTAGAAATAGGAAAAACACAGAAGAAAGAACAAGCTAAAGGAATACATAAGTGAAGGAATGAGCTGATATCACAAAGAGAGAGAGAGAGAGAGAGAGAGAGAGAGAGAGAGAGAGAGAGAGAGAGAGAGAGAGAGACATACACATAAGTAGGGATGATTCTGTGAGTGCGATCATTACAATAACATAATGCTATGGATTGTTAGATACTGTTAATATGATAAAATAAAATGCTGTGTGTGTGTGTGTGTGTGTGTGTGTGTGTGTGTGTGTGTGTGTGTGTGTGTGTGTGTGTGTGTGTGTGTGTGTGTGTGTGTGTGTGTGTGTGTGCGTTCGTGCGACTGGTGGAGGGATGGCAACACCAGATGGCATGCCTGGAGGTGCGGGAGAAAGTGAACAATATAAAGTAAAGAGAGACAGAGAGAGAGACAGAGAGAGAGACAGAGAGAGAGACAGAGAGAGAGACAGAGAGAGCAAAGCAGAATGGCAAATACAGCATAAGTAGACTTGTGTGAAAGAGAGAGAGAGGAGAGAGAGAGAGACAGAGAGAGAGAGAGAGAGAGACAGAGAGAGAGACAGAGAGAGAGCACGTCTGTGAGAAAAAGGACAAAGAGAAACTGAGTGAAATCCATCACAGTTTCATGCACACACTGTTGAAAGCAGTTCAACAAGTCTTACTGCAGAGCACTTCTATTTTCTCCCGCAAGATCTGAACTCCTCAAATGATGTCAAAGGGTCATTTACTTTGTCATAGATCAAAAAGGATGTACAGTGAACACCCAACCCAATAGTGTTTAACACGTTTGAGAAGGATTTCTTTTAACACATGGACAGAAAAAAACATGTTTCCCTGTGATAGAGGGGTCTAAAATGAACAAAGGTTGTACTAATATTTTAGAAACTGGTCAACAATACAAAGCACTACATGGCTGCAGTAACCCCCACAAAATGACCAGAACTACTTCATATTTCACCAAAACCAGAGCAGAACTACCACCACTAGACTCGGCAATCCATTAATACAGTTCCAGCGACTATATTAATGGCAAGTATTTCATAGTTCATACAGCTTGTTTTTTCCTCACTTATCAGTAAAAAACAAACAAACACAAAATAACAGTGCAGTACAGTATACACTGGGTATCTGCATATGTATAGTAAAGTTACCCCTGTTCCAGAAATGGAATCCTCCCGCCTCAGAGACTTTTCGAAAATGGGTAATATACATTAACCGACGATTACGACACAGACAAAGCCAACTCGGGCTGTGACAAATCATTACAACAAACACAATATCATGTCATATCTAATTAGCGAGAAGAAAACAACAGCAGGATACATTTTTGCTTTGTTTTTCTTTTTAGAAATTATTTGATTGTCCCAAAACGTTGTGTGTGTTGTCATGATTTGTCACAAACCGAGTTAGCTTTGTCCGCGGCTTAATCGTCATATGAACCACTTTGGAAAGGTCCATGAGAAAAATGAACGGGGAATCCATTTCTGGAACAAGGGTGATGTCACAAGGAGGGCGGGACTGCTCAGCTCTATTATTGGGGTTTGACGTCTGTCTGGTATGAGACACGTGCATGCACGCATGGGACTAAGCAAATGGGTGTGTGTGCTTTGAGTGGTTGTGGATATGCAAACAATAAAAAAAAAACACTTACAATTGACAGATGCACGCAAACAGGTGTCATAGTGTGCGCTGTGTGTGCTTGTTGGGGTGTGTTTCCAGCGTCATCTATGCATTGAATGAGTGAGGGGTGGGTGCATGCTCATTATGTAACATGTTTATGCGTGCACCCAATGTGGCTGCGGGTGTGGGGAACACCAGACTTCATTTACGTCAAGAACCTACACGACGAGACTTGTCTTTTCCGACGTAGAAGACAGCTGCCCGGGGCTCTCCTCCTCACGATTATAGGCCATTACCGCACATGGCTGCCTTTTACAAAGTGCCGTACAACATGGACAAGACAGCTGCGTGTCAATGCTGCCAGACGCTTGTCATATCTGATCTCAGGAGTGGCCGAGGAGAAGTCAAGCAGGAGATCATTATGCAAAGGACTAGAATCAGCCACTCAATGGGACTGGTGCATTCCCACCATCCTAGGCCCTTGCTCTCCCACAGGCAGAATTTAGTTTGTATTATTCATACATAATTGTCTAATAACAATAACATTTTCATTCACCGGAGACACAAAAATGTGAAAGAATTAGGGCTGTTGAATGTTTTTAATTTAATTTAATTTAATTTAATTTAATCATTTTAATCACCATTCGAACTATGTCCAAAATATGCCTGTTTTCCTTTACAGGATTTGAACATTTAAAAAAGAAAACAGAATCTGGGATCAAAATAAGTGATCTACAAACCCCCAATGCTTGTAGATTTCTTGAGCTATACTCTATGGCTCTGGTTACAGGGAGACGCACAGCTATAGGTCTCCGTAAAACCATGCTCAACAAACAAATCCAAAAAATTAATTGAACTAATCAACGTGTTTTTTTCAACAGCCTTAGAAAAAAATAACCTTTTTTTGCAAAACATGAATTTGGGGGACAAAACCCTTCCAAATTACTTACACGTGAACATACCAGTAGGAGTGACTTCCGAGCCATCGAGGGAACCCCCACACACTGCAATTTCCCCAGAATTGCGCCATACTTGCCCGACAGGCAAATAAGTGCCTCTGAGACCAGCTGATTACACCTCCATACATCAATAATATGACCTGTGACTCAGACTGTATAGGTCATTTGGTGTTCAAACAGGTAATGTATGTTGCTTGCTTGCGTTTGAAGCCCCCGGAAGAACGCTCTATTTGCGCATTTTTCTTTGTTGTCCAAAATGCGGTAGAGTACTAACCTCCATGAACGTGCCTGGATTGATTCATGACAGAGCAAGGAGTCAGTGTTAAACCCCAGCTGTGCACTCTTTTGCTAGAGCATGTAGCTCGCCCATTTCCAGCTTTTTGGCATGGCGGTTTCAATGTTTCCCAGCCCAATTGACCCAATTCCCACCATACTGACTGACAATTACTACCACTCACTTTCAACAATTACCACTGCCTGGTCTTTAACCAGACAAAATTTTCACATGTCACTCCCTTTCTCACTCTCACACTTGCATTCAAAGCAATGTCACCAACATATCCTGCTAGCCTCATAGCACCCTACATGTCTAGTAGTAGTAATAGTATTACCGTGTTTTAGTGCTTCAACTGTAAACCGTGAAGTAAATTTTCAATTAATCTGTATGTATATGATGTAGCGCTCTGGATTAAAAGCGTCTGCTAAATGCCTAAATTGTAACACACATGTCACAACAGACCGCTTTGCTCAACAACAGACCTCCTTGTGTGAACAAACATAGCCTACACAACTGCAGATAAATAAAAGTAGCCTTGTTATTTTATATAACTTTTTATATTACTAATTCTGTCAATTATGATTTATTTATTAATGTCTTAAGCCATGTAATAAGCAAGATAACACCCTTCAAACTGGTTTTAAACGGTTCATTGGGAGTTATCCCTTACTTATTCTCCCTTTATTCCTATATGTGGGTGGTGCAGAGGAGTTTGTGATCATTGGCTCTACTGAATAGAAGGATTTTGGCCAGTTTTGCTCTACAGTCAATGAGAACGTGAGAAAATAGTCCCTCAGCAAATCAGCAACAATACTCTGGTAAAGGGCCCAGCAACGCCAGCTGTTCTCAATGAAGCACAAAACGTGAAATAGTCACAAATCAGGATTATACCAATTACAGCGGATTACATCTGACAATTCCCCAATTTGACATGATCAGAATATATTAGGTATTTGTTTTTTACAAACATTTCCTGACAATAAAAACTTTGCACTGTTGGATTAGGATTTCAAAAACAATAACATTCCAGTTGAAATATGAAATAATGCAATAAGCAAACGTGGTGTCAAGTTGTCTAGTATTTTTTATTTATTTTTTTGCCAAGATTCATTTGTGCTGGGCCAGTAGTTTTCCACTGACATACCTACTTTGAGCTCAGGTGTGTGTGTGTGTGTGTGTGTGTGTGTGTGTGTGTGTGTGTGTGTGTGTGTGTGTGTGTGTGTGTGTGTGTGTGTGTGTGTGTGTGTGTGTGTGTGTGTGTGTGTGTTTGTTTGTGCATGCGTGCGTGCGTGCTTGCGTGTGTGCGTGCGTGCGTGCGTGTGTGTGTGTGTGCGCGCACACACATGCATGTGTATGTGTGTGTGTGTGCGTGCATCTGTGGCACGACATGCTGACAACAATAAACAGCACTTGTTTTTTCCGTAAGCTAATAGCAAAACCACAAGACTATTATCTTACACGCATAAAAGCGGGTGCTCCCATGCAGGTGCCTGTACATGTGTAATGAAGTGAAGCTTTGAAGTTTGTTTGACACACCACTACACACATTTACTATAAGTTGGTGATTAATTGTGACGTGCGATTAACAATTTAATTGTATTTTTTTGGCATTGAACATATCAATATATACTGACACTGTTTCAGTACAAGGGAATCAATGCACAGAGGAAATAACTGAACATTTCAAATACATTACTGACATATACAGTACATGAATGTTATACTACTTGACCCCGATCTTGCCATTTTAGTTTCTTCTAATATATATTAACAATTATGTTGATTAGGACGAAATAATTTTGCTTATGTCAAATTCAAGATGATTATTTTTATATTTATGACAGGCCTAATTGAAGTTGAAGTACAGTATAAGTAGTTTACGTACTTTACAGTTTTACAGTAGGTGGGAGTATTTTGTCGAAGGATTTAATAAATACTTTTCATTGGTTCAACTAGACTGATGCATCGAACAATGCAACTTGTGAACCAAATATCTGTTGTTATAGCTTTCATTTGTCTTCCCTTTTTTGCCCATACTGTATATGGATATCTTTTTAGTATGGTCTTTGTAGTATGCTAGACCCGTTGTCATAGCACCCATTATAACAGTCTGTCTTCTGTGTACCACATGGAGATGCTTGTGTCAGTAGAGTGCTGCAAACTGACTGTGAAAAGTGAACTGGTTAAGTAATCATTTGGCTAGTTAGTTGCCTTGGTAATCAATTGGCACAAGTGAGGGGACTGATTCAACCCACTGGCAGAGCCGGACCAGAGCCTTTTTTGGGTGTTTCTGGACAATGGTGTGTCCCACAGACTAAGGGAGTGCAGGCCGGGCACTGCACTCCCTGTGATGGTTTGGAACGGGTATGTCGAATTTGAAGTTGGGGGATGGGACGGTTCTCTATGCATTACAAGCACACACACATGTGCATGCACACATGTGAGACGCGGCACGTTTATAGTTAAGATATTATATAACACACAGGTATAGAGTGTTCAATAGCACTGATTTCCGAAGAGACAATACAAAGTACAGTAAAAGATTTAGTTAGTTTTTTTTTTTTTTTTTTTTCGGACAGAAATGAATATATCAACCAGAGTATCCAACAAATCAAACTTGTTATACTTGTTGATGTGTTAAAAGTCAACTTGACTTCCCCCAGAACAGACAACAGGAAGTCCACCTGTTTGCGGCGAGACGAATCGGAGCATGCAATTGGTTGAGGCGCAACCGTTGCCCCAGGCAACAGAGGGACAGTTGACAGATGACAGTGGCTAATTGGAAAACTAATGAGGTCCAGAATCCCAGTCTGTGTGTGTGTGTGTGTGTGTGTGTGTGTGTGTGTGTGTGTGTGTGTGTGTGTGTGTGTGTGTGTGTGTGTGTGTGTGTGTGTGAGTGTGTGTGTGTGTGTGTGTGTGTGTGTGTGTGTGTGTGTGTGTGTGTGTGGTAATGAGTCCAGAAAGCAGGACAGAAGAAGAGGTCAGCCTTGTCAAGAACAGATGCTCAATATACCAATGTACCAATACACCACAAGCCCATCAAGTTGCATCCATGACTACTACTGCTAGAACACAAAACTTAAAGGAGGAACTTTAAGCCAACTGGTTCCCGATCACTGGATCGGGACCCATTTTTATCAATGCCTTTATTTGTTGGTTTGTTTCCTATAGATTTTGTCTTTCAAATCATCATTAATCACTCAAAGAAAACATATCCAATTAGTTAAACTAATAGTCGCATCCTTAGATGTGGCAACAACAACAACAACAAAAAAAAAACATTTACAGCTGCAGTTACAGTTGCCCTACCCTTATGATGTGGAAAGGTGTCAGTAGTCCTTCCTGTGGTTAGTATCTATGAAATGTCTCCTTGACAAAGACTGCTGGTCATCTGGTGGTACTGCTGGTACTCTATACATATATCACATATGTCAAACTCAAGCCAATCAGCAAATCAGGCCCGCGAATGAATTATCTTCGGCCCGCAGGATGATATTTAATTACGATTAGAAATGGTATATTGCACACACCATGAATGGAACTAATTGTTTTACTTTCTCATCTCAGTTGATTTACTTTTTCACTTTATACGAAAATAGTGGTGGATGAGGATCATAGGACCAGGACACTGAGTTTTTATAATGCAGTCATTAGGTCATGATACATGTAGCAGCCATACTTCCGGTAAGGGGAGCCGTTCTCAAAATGCGGGAGCTTAAAGAGCCTATTGAACTTCTGGAAATATCAGCTGTCTATCGCCTGCTGCTAAAACATACTGACAGAAATTAGACATTCTTCCATGACGCAAATTAGTCATAAATACCAGATCTAGTTACAAGCTCACAATGACTAAGTTTGTAGAGTACAATCGTCTTCTACTTAATAGAATTGCTTACAGTTTTTTTTTCCACTCAGTTAATTTTTATTTGTTAACAATTCATGAAAACTTTTAACTTTTTGGGGATGGGTTTTGAAATCAGTGAGATAGGTCTACTATCTGTACAGTAGGCCGGAGTTGAGGAAGAAAGGTGGCGACAGGGGGGCGGGGCCTGACCTTGACACACGCTCATATTACCTTTCATCTCAGAGGCCAACCTGTGACAGACAGCTACATGAGTCATAAAGACGCACGCACGCACGCACGCACACACACCACACACACACACACACACACACACACACACACACACACACACACACACACACACACACACACACACACACGCACGCACCATCACCACGTTGTCCTTCAATCTCTCTCTCACGTGCACAAACAGTTTCACACAATAACAAACACACACAATCATTCTCACAGGCACAGAGTTATCCGAGGGCCATCACAAGGCCTATACAATCACTTGGCCTCTTAGGAGAGGAGATTAAACCATCACAGAGAGGGGATTATATAGAACCCAGAAAATACCCTGTTAGGGAGAGAGAGAGAGAGAGAGAGAGAGAGAGAGAGAGAGAGAGAGAGAGAGAGAGAGAGAGAGAGAGAGAGAGAGAGAGAGAGAGAGAGAGAGAGAGAGAGAGATGGAGAAATTGAAGGGTATTATCTGGAAGAGAGAACATAAAGGAGGATGCAAGTACAGAGACAGACAGCTATAGGAGAGAATGGAATTGCTGCTATAGTACAGTGGTTTTCAACGACTGGTTCGGGGACCACCAGTGGTCCCTGAGAGGATTCCAGGTGGTAAGCAAATGGACCCTTGCAGGTCCATTTGAATTAATTAATTTTCAAGAATCTATTATCTATTGTAAATTGTAGAAGAATTTTGCCAGTTATCTCTCCTAGATTGTGGACAAAAACTGAAAATATTTTGGCACCAACGGACTAAACCCAACATCAAATGGTGGTCCACGGCTAAAATGCAGTATTAATAGTCGTCCCTGGTATGAAAATGGTTCAAAACCACTGCTATAGGAGAATGAATGCAAGACAGAAAGGAAGGAAAGAAACAAGCGGTCGAGAGACAATGCGAGAGAGGAGGAACACAAATAACGTAAAGCAAGACAGCCAGAGACATCACAGAGTAAACGGCCGGGTCAACGGGGAGAGAGGAGAAAGGAAGGGATGGCTGAGAGAAAGAGAGGATTAACATGATTGAGATCAGCGGAAATACAGTCACGGTCATTATAACAGGCATTATCACACTGATGGAGGGAGGGAGGGAGGTGGGTGGGGAATGGAAAAAAAAATACTAGCAGAATGAATACTAGTACTAGCAGAATGAATAGCCTATACTAGTACTAGCAGAATGAATAGCCTGGATTCCTGCCTGATCTGCTGTGTTACACACAGCTGAAATGTCTCTTCGCAAATCAGTCTGGCCAGAGTCTGCTTGACTTGCATTTCCCTGATGTCACCTGTTACACAGCCACGCTGAGTGTGTGTGTGTGTGTGTGTGTGTGTGTGTGTGTGTGTGTGTGTGTGTGTGTGTGTGTGTGTGTGTGTGTGTGTGTGTGTGTGTGTGTGTGTGTGTGGTAGTGGAGGCACTACCCACAGCTACACTTTTACACACCATAGTGACTGATCTGACTAGGCTTCAACACTTACACACTGTATTAAGTACATTACATGGGGATGTAAAACACTTCACCTTGAGACAGGACATTCTGTAGGGGTCAAATATCCAATAGAACCGTGAAGAGTCCCGCCTTTCATTTAAAGCCTCTGTATGGTATCTACGGAGGTGTCTCCGCTCAATGAGACAATTAATTACACACTGCAATAGCATAAAATGTCTGGACTGGGGAGGCATTTGCTTTCATCCGAATGAGGTGAGGAGTCTCATGAGAGGCATTAGAGAGACTAAGCTGGTCATTAGTCAGTTTCATTAGATGATCTTATTAACTCTTTGACTGGCAGGTATTAATACATCAGTTCTTCCGCCAGTGCTGTGGCCATTTCACTGCATGTTCCTATTTAGAAACCCCTAGGTTGTGAACCAATAGTAAAAAAAAATATACATATATACTGTATATTATATATACAGGTATAGTAAATATATGTTTTTAATTCACACAAATGTGCATGAACATTTACATTGGAGTTCACTTCAGATTCATTTTCAGTTCTACAGATTTTACAGCACTAATCAGTACTTTCTGCAACGGTATAGAAGAATTAACAACTTATTCCCGGCCAGATTTATTTCAACGCCCGTTTTCCTGGTGTGTATTTTTGAAGACCAAAAACTCATAGACCGTGAACCAGACGTAAAAACGACGT
>CM076975.1:35288895-35338895 GCA_039105355.1 Benthosema pterotum | reverse complement strand
ACACTCCAACATGAGCTATAGGGCAGTCATTACCTGTGGCACAACATAGCCACTGGGCATCTCCTGACCAAAGGTGCACATTTACAACTTCATTGCTGATAACCGACAAATCAGATCAGAGTCCTCATGCATGGACTCTGACCATGAGCTGCTGTACGGTCTACAAAATGCTTCAGTTACTTTTATTTATTTATTTTTTTTACTCGGAATTCGATGACAGCCACTATATGACTTGATTTCCAGACTTGCAAAGAGACGGCACGTTTCTGTCGTTCATGTGTCCTGTGTCTTCAGGTTAGTTATGGTTAGTCATTTTATATATTCAAAACCACCTTTGATGAAACCTTGATGAAATTCACTTCAATAGCTTCAGTTTGATGTAAAGATGATGATATTTGATGTTGATTTAATGAATTGGCCGTGCGCACGCGCGCACGCACACACGCACGCACGCACACACACACACACACACACACACACACACACACACACACACACACACACACACACACACACACACACACACACACACACACACACACACACACACACACACACACACACACACACACACACACAACCTTATATTAAGTCATTTGTTATATTTTATGTTATAGGACAATGGAGAATATGGCCACAGCTGCTGTCTGGAATGTGTCTGGAAGCGATTCTAACTATGACATTGACTATAACTATGATAACGACCTCGACGATGTATTCTGGGCCGACGTGGCTAAACGTGAGAAATCCATCCAGGTCATATTCATAGTGCTCTACAGCCTGGTGTTTGTGTTTGGTGTGCTGGGGAACGGCGTGGTCATCTGGGCGACGGGCTTCAAGATGAAGAAGACCGTCAACACCGTTTGGTACCTCAACCTGGCTGTGGCCGACTTCCTGGTCACCGCGTTCCTGCCCCTGAGGATCACCAAAATAGCTCTGGACGGACGCTGGCCTTTTGGCAGCTTCATGTGCAAAACGGACGCTGTTGTTTTATACACAAACTTGTATACCAGCATCTACGTTCTGGTGGTCATCAGCGTGGACAGATGTGTGTGCGTGGTGCGTCCCGTGTGGGCACAGAACCACCGCACTGTCAGAAAGGCATCCTGGGTCGTTCTGGGAGTCTGGGTCCTGGCCTTGGCTCTGAGCTCACCTCACTTCATCTATAGGGAACCACAGACCTTCCAGTATGACAAAGACATCCTCTATTGCGAAAACACCTTCCCTGCAGCCACCGGAAACCACAGTACATCCGAACTGAACGAGTTGCTGAGGTTTCGTCACGACGCGGCCATGATTGTCACCAAGTTCCTCGCGGCATTCTTGCTCCCTTTCGCCACCATCGTCTCCTGCTATTCCGTACTTGTCTGCCGGATCAGGAATAATCGATCACTGGCCGGCCGATCGCGCCGGCCATTCAAAATCGTAGTGACCGTTATCACCGTGTTCTTCCTGTGCTGGGCCCCCCATCACATCGTAGATCTGATTTATGTTGCCACAGGCGACAGCAGTGGAACACTGCAGGTGTTTTTGCCCGTAGCCGGCGGCATGGCGCTCCTCAACAGCTGTCTGAACCCGCTGCTGTATGTGTTCATAGGTCAGGATTTCAAAGACGTGTTCCGCAGGTCCATCCTGAAGGTTCTGGAGAAAGCCTTCGCTGAAGAGAAGCTGCCTCAGACCAATGCTTCCTCAGACCTGTCCGTCACCACTCAAATGGTGACTAGTGCTTTGTTTAAGGACACAGGTTTAAAGATGGCCCCTTAATCTGCAATCTGGGCCCTACCTTTCATGGGTAGAACTGAAAATGACATTTTTTTTTATAGGCAATTGAAATCTTTCACCAGCCTCACCAAGGACAAAGACGTCAGCTAAAGAATGGCTAGATCTTCTCGTCAAATGGCTGGTCCCTCATTCAGCTGAGCAGGCTCAGCAGAAGATAACTTCTTTAAGGTCTTACACGGTATGCCAATAAATCAGCAGCAGGCCTCGATATGGTGTGGAAATGGCTTGAGGAAACCTCGAGCTTGTTAAGGAGGACGGTCATTTAAAATGGATCAGATATCTAGACACAGCTCAGAGTATCAATCCAATTGTGTAAAAGCTGCTATACGGATTGCAAGAAAAGTGGACGATCCACCATTTGCAGTTTTCTCAACTCATTTGCAGAGGTGAGCTTGTCAGAAAGGAAACAAGATGACCCTCTTCGCAAAAAAACAAACAAACAAACAAACAACAACAAAAAAAAAACAGTAAGCGTGCACGTGTGCACCATTGGACTCACCAATGTCTCCATGTGTATCTAAGCTGAGACTGGTGCAGGATGACCTTCCTGCATGAGGGCAGGCGTAGGCCTATGAGCATGGAGGTGGTGGTGGTGGTGACACACTATGAGGGTTGACATCCAAAACAACAGCAGTGTGATGGCTACCGGAAATTAAAACTCTGAATAGGTCTTGAATAGGCCTTGAATACAGAGTTACAACATTGAGAGACCAGAAAGAGTGCTTTGAGAGCCATTCATGAAGCCCGGAGAGTATTTCTCCTCTTCCTGGAAATAAAAACGTCTAGGTTTCCGAGGCTATACCTGGAGAGTGACAAATTGTGAATAATCTAAATATACTGTTTTCAACAAGGGCGGTGCAAATATCAGCAATTTTAGGTATGTACCGGTATGCAACATGAGTTGCAGTATTGTACAGTGACAATTATAGTTGCTGTAACAATTATCTAAAATAAAGGGATTTTGGATCTGGATCTGTCTACTTCCAGTCCAGGACATTGTCACTCTTCACATAGTATTACATAGGGTGACCATATTCTCAAAGGAGAAAACCAGGACACCTTAGCGGGGGGGGGGGGGGGGGGGGGGGGATTTACTGGTCCGATGTAAGCAAAGACGTGTCGGAAAGGAACTGAATGAAAGTAATTTTACAAAAACTGGGACATTTCCTCATTTTCTAAAAATAAACCGGGACACCCAGGACAGGACGTGAAATACGGACATGTCCTGGGAAATACGGACGTATGGTCAGTCTTCACCTAGTATTACACCAGTAGTGTACAATCGAGAGGAACATGCTATGAGAAAATCTTCACAGTCTCTCATGTTAAACATGAACCAAACGCATTAATAAAAATGACTTTCACACTCAAACTGAATATGGGTTGCCATGTACAGTATACTAAGACACAACATTCATGTTTGTGGTATTAGTGACCTCTAGAGGTTGTATAGTGCTACAACCAGTTACAGCCATTGCCACCACACCATAATCAAGTGCTATAATAGCTCAGCTATTTTCACTATTTAAAATTAACACTCCACCTTCAAAATTAATATCTACAGGGGGTATCACCCACCCCAACAAATCCAATAGTTATGAGTGTTACATTAATTAATGAAATTAAACAACCTTCTCCACAAACCAAGAATATTGCCGTTCATAATAGACAAATTAATCAATGTAATAATGTAAACTTACATTCAAATGTGACGCTATCATACTAGACACTTGGCAGAGTTTAGTCCAGAACTGTTATTACTTCCTAATAGTTAACCTGAACACTGATCAAAACAGAAAACAAAAACGAGTTCACCCTCACCATTTCACCTTTTTATGTTTTACAGTATGTGTAGTTGCCGTACTGGTACATAGGAAATTATCATCCACAGAGAAAGCATATATCTTTGTTATTTCAATTCACAATAGTAAACAACACCCACTGTAAAGGTGTCACTTTAAATGTATTACAGGCAAGCCAAAAATCAAAATGTGCATATTCCTTGCCTTTTCTCCCTCTAGATCGCTTCTACTTGCTGCAGCTGGGGGGGGTTCAGTGGCAGGTGTGTCACTTTTGTTTCAGTGGCAGGTGATAGAGTGTTGTACTCACCAATGTCTCCATGTGAGTCTGGGCTGAGACTGGTGCTTCTGGGGAAGACAACAGCCTGGAGGAGAGCAGCAGGAAACACCATCCTGGGCAAGGAAGTGCTCTGAAAGAGAGAGGAGAGCCATAATGATGATCTATAGTGGAGAAGATGGAGGAGATGCTTGGAGAGAGCTGTTGGGGACTGTACTGGATTTTTCCTATTTTTTTCCTGAGAGGATACAAATGTGAACCAAATGGACCCTAGCGGGTCCATTTGGTTCACATTTGTATCCTCTCAGGAAAAAGGGGTCTGAAAGAAAAATCATTAACATGGTGAAATACATCTTGATGATGTCATCAGATGTATTTCACCATGTTAATGTTTTTTCAGACCTCCATTTTAGGAAAGACAGAATTGGGGGAACTTTTTTTTTATCATGTCCACAGAACATCTCTAAGGTAGCTATATTAATGACATTAAAATGTTGAAAATGGGTGGAGTTCGCCTTTAAGACCTTACACAAGAATGTAAAGAAAACATAAAGAAATACATTAAGGAGTGGGATGAGTTGAATCAATGTCCAGTTTATTACTGCTTTACACTATAATATATATACTATACTATTATAAGTCATATATCCTGTTTGATACTATACCATATATCCCATACTATTATATACTATATATCCTGCTTGGTTCCATATTATTATATATACATTATACTATTCATTATATTATACATTATACACTGTATTTCTACCATTATTACTATTATTGTCATGACTACTATGATCATTATCACACCAGGTACTTTGTACCATAATGGAGTCAGATACATCAGATGATGAACTAAATAGTATGCACCATGATCACGACCATCTCCAGAACCCAGATGAATGGAACCTGGAGACATTTAAATACACTGAATATGGAAGATATAACTTCGAACAACACATTGATCCTGATAATAATATTTTTAATGATTTAGATACAAACTGTACTTACTATACTAAGGAACAACTGGATATGTTACCAGCGGGTAAGGATATATCAATTATACACTTCAATAGTAGAAGTATGTATGCCAACTATGGGAAAATTAGAGATTATTTACGTGAACTAAAAAAATCCTTTAATATTATTGCTATTTCTGAGACATGGTTTGATAATGACAGGGGTGTGGACTTCCCTCTCGATGGGTATGAGTTAAGCTATAGGAACAGAAAAAACAAAACTGGGGGTGGTGTAGCCATTTATGTGGATACCAATCTAAAATACAAGGTCATAGAAAGCATGTCTATAGTAATCGACAACGCCCTAGAATGCTTAACTATTGAAATATGTAGAGAAAGACACAAAAATATAATTGTCAGCTGTATCTACAGAGCGCCTGGTACAGATGTAGACACACTGACAAGAAACATGGAGAATATATTTTCACACTGCCATCAGAAAGTCATCTTTGCCTGTGGAGATTACAATCTAAATCTCATCAACCCAGATAAGCATAAGTATATAGACATATTTATTGATAACATGTATAGCCTCAACCTATATCCATTAATAACTAGACCTACCAGAATCACCACTAGCTCTGCAACCTTAATTGATAATATATACACCAATGAAGTCGGTGGTAATATCGAGAGGGGGGTATTAATTACCGACATTGCTGATCACTTGCCAATCTTTGCAATTTATAAGTGCGACTATGTCAAAGAAAAGACAGAAACTCCACCCAGGTATAAACGATTAATTACTGAGGATTCCATTGCAGCACTAAGGCAGGATCTGTTGGCTCAGAATTGGAACAACGTGTACACACAAGACGATACTAATTTAGCCTACAATTCATTTCTACACTCATTTGGGGAACTATATGACAAGCACTGTCCTATACAGAAGAGTAAAGAAAAGAAAACTGAGGCCAAGAAACCATGGATTACTCATAAATTAAAAAACGCATGTAATAAAAAGAATACATTATATAAGAAATACCTGAAACATAGAACTATGGATAATGAAATTAGATATAAAAGATATAAAAATAAAGTAATAAGCATGACCAGAGCAAGTAAGAAAGAGTATTACAGTAACCTACTAGAAAACCACAAAAATAACATGAAGGGGCTTTGGAATACATTAAACAAACTTATTAAAAAAGGATCATCAACCATTAACTATCCACAATGCTTCATCGACAAAGGGAAATCATTAACCAATCTAAAGGACATTGTAAATGGCTTCAATGACTTTTTTGTTAACATAGGACCTAACCTAGCAAATGAAATTACAACATCTGAGACGGAAGCAAATGTGCCAGCTGATGAGTGGGGGTTTTGCAACCCAGACTCAATGTTCTTGAGAGCTGTGGAGGAACAGGAAATCATGGACCTTACCCGCACATGCAAAAGTAAGACGTCTACTGACCACAATGACCTTAGCATGTCATTGGTTAAGAAAATCATGGACACCATAATTAAACCATTCACTTTTCTATGCAACCTTTCATTTAAGAACGGGGTCTTTCCCGATCAAATGAAAAAAGCAAAGGTTATTCCAGTCTTTAAAACTGGAGACAAGCAACTATTCACAAATTACAGACCGATTTCATTGCTTCCACAGTTCTCAAAAATATTGGAGAAACTTATAAACTACTAACTGAAAATCAATATGGGTTCAGAGCCAACAGATCACCTGCATGGGCACTCATAGACTTAACTGAAGAAATAATTAATAACATAGATAAAAAGTTATATACAGTTGGAGTTTTTGTGGACCTCAAAAAGGCCTTTGACACTATACATCATAACATTCTCATAAGAAAATTGTCCAAGTACGGTCTGAGAGGTGTGGCCTCTAGATGGATAGAAAGCTATATCAAAGATAGAGAACAATTTGTTCAAATAGGCGACTGCAAATCAAGAAGTATGAAAATATTGTGTGGTGTCCCTCAAGGGTCAGTTTTAGGTCCCAAATTCTTTAATCTGTATATCAACGATCTCTGCTCTGTATCAACTGTACTCAAGTGTGTGTTGTTTGCTGATGATACGAACATGTTCTGCACTGGGGAGGACATCCAGCAGCTTATGTTGGTGCTAAATACTGAAATGAGTAAATATAAACTTTGGTTTGATAGAAACAAATTATCTTTAAATCTAAGTAAAACTAAATATATGATATTTGGAAATCGACAGATACAATCAGACATCCAGTTGATAATCGATAATAATAACATTGAAAGGGTATATGAAAACAAATTCTTGGGGGTCATCTTAGACCACAAATTATGCTGGAAACCCCATATAGAACATGTGAGGAACAAGATGGCCAAGAGCATTTCTATCATAAACAGGTCAAAACATCTCCTCAATCCCAACTCATTACACACTCTGTACTGTGCCTTGATACTACCCTACCTGAACTATTGCACTGAGGTATGGGGAAACGCATATAATTCAACAATTAACCCATTGATTATACTACAAAAAAGAGCATTAAGGATAATTAACAATGTGGGTTACCGAGATCATACGCATACACTGTTTCTACAGTCACATGTACTGAAGTTCATGGATATTGTTAAACTCAAAATACTACTAGTCATGTACAAAGCGAGAAATAGCCAATTACCGATAAATGTACAAACTAAATTTCTCAATAAGGAGGGTGGCTATAACCTCCGAGGCCCACTAAACTTCAAAAAACCTGTCATGCGTACAAGCTTGAAAACGAGGAGTATCTCCGCATATGGAGCCACTCTGTGGAATGAGTTGGGGGAAGAAATAAAACGCAGTGAAAACATAATTATGTTCAAGTCCAGAGTAAAGAAATCCATTTTCTATAGGTATAGCAATGCAGATGAGTAGAATAAATATGAAAATAATAATAATAATAATAATAATAATAATAATAATAATAATAATAATAATAATAATATTATTGTACTATACTACTATTATATATAATATTTCTATTATAATAATCATATAGTCTCTAATGTACACATAATAGTCTCTAATATATAATATAGTCTCTATATTATATATTATATCACTAAATTACACTACAATGTATATTGCATATTTACATTGTTCCATACCATATTATACTATATCGTGCACTATTCTAGTATCACTACTATACTATATTATGGGTTACCATTATATTAATATTATTATATGAATATAATATTATTGTATTGATATAACTATATATTAATATATATACTAATATTACATTATACTATATTATATTAATATACTATATTACATATCACGCGCATTGTTATAGACCATACTATTAACTAGCACAATACTGAGTGATCACATTAGCATGCCATGATAACATTGAGAAATGGGGAACAAGGAATGCTCTTCGCCATCTAAATATAATTCTGGTCTATAATGTTATGTCTCGATCAATGAATGAGAAATGTTATGTTGACATGTGTCTGTGAAACAATATGAATGTATAATTAACGGAGAACATATCATGTGGGTAGGCGGATTACATCCGCCCCTAACAAAGAGACACTGTCCACTGGTTAGTGGATCTACCTCAGGGGTAGGGCCCGACAAGCCTGCTGGCTTCTCCCTAACCCCTTTTCGGCACTGGACTTTAAGAAAGATCTTCTGAATGGACTCTCAGGGACTTATATTTATATTTGTTAATATGTATGTAAGTAAATTTATATAAGTATATATTTATTAAATATATTACATTGTCATAAAATGTGTGTATATGTATATATATATATATATATATATATATATATATATATATATATATATATATATATATATATATATATATATATATATATATATATATATGAATGTGTGTGTGTGTATATATATATATACATAATAAAAAAAAAAGAAGAAAAAAAAAGGTTATGTCTACATGTCCAGATGCTGAAATAAACTGAACTGAACTGAACTGAACTGAAATTACAAGAGCTTGTGTCCGGAACACACAACTCAGGGAGTTTGCTTATAGTGCAAGCCTCCCCAACCCTCTACCGAGACAGTTCTTATAGTCTAGCTTTCACAAAAGCATGTTCATATAAGGATTGCTTTCAGGGGCGGATCTAGGCATGGACATGGGGGTGGGGGGGGGGACCAAATGGACCCGCAAGGGTCCATTTGGTTTCATTTTCACACTCTCAAGAGTTAAAATATTCACCATCTGAATTAGCACCACTTAATTATGAAGTCTACACTGTTTTGTTGGCAAAATACAGCCTAGAATTGTGGACAAAACCAAAAGAATCCTTCAGTTTTAGGTCTTTGGTGTGAAAATGTAATAAATGTGGTCCGTGGCTCAAATGCTGAATAAAAGGTGGTCCCTGGAGTCAAAAAGGTTGAAAACCCCTGTTTTAGAGGTCCTATCTTAGTTTGTGGGTCACTTTCAGGCTGATGGCCATGGATATTTATGAAAAGTACCATAGATCTCCACTGTGCTCTTGAATATGACACTCACTTTGCACACACTTTTACACCCAAATAAGCAACCCTTTAGAAACAAGTCCATTTTGCCATCAGTTTGTGAAAGGTTTTACACAAAGCCAACAAAGCTATAGTGTCAGTAGTACAAACAGTACAAATATACAACAATCAAATCATTATAGATGTCATTATAGCTGTAATTAATCATAGCTTTGGGCTTTGCATGCGCAAGAAAAAATCATCAGTCAAAGGAGCAAACAAAAGCTTAAAATAAATAAATAAAGGAAATAACTCCAAATTGCATTCGCTAGTATCCAGCTATCATTTAAATGCTTCAATGTTTTACCAATAAGCTACAGAAATATGACAACAAACACACAAACCCATTACAGTAAATGCTTAAATAGTAAATGCTTAAATAGTAAAGGCTTTTACTTGGCAACATTGTAGTTAGACTAACATCCCCAGCAGATGGCAGCAGAGGAATACAGTGTAGCCTCCATGTAATGCTTCACTGCCTGCCTGTTTAGTTTTATTGTTATGGATGTGTGGGGAGTCTGGGGACTGTGGGTGAAATGTAGCATCTTTGCTTATCCCGACGTATTTACATTGCCTTCTTATTTGTAATGCTCATTAATATGCTTGTCCTGTCAAAAATAAACAAATCAAGTAAATAAAGTAAAGGCTTTGACAGCGTAGAGAGACTGCAGACAATCCATAATTAGGCTACAAAAACAAACAAAGGGAGCTTTGACATATTCATCATTAAGCCTGATTGTTTTCATAGGCCAGCAGCAGCACATAGTGGTAGCTCTGTTAAAAATCATATTCTGTAAAGGGCGATATGATTTGTCCTTTCCCAAAGTGGGGTCTGAGGACCCCCAGGGGTCCTTGAAGGAGTACCAGGGGATCCCTAGCTAAATGATAATTTGGGTCCGTAACATTGATTGTATAATATAAATGTGGGGTCCCAGAGATAGAAATGCCATTAAATGGTATAGCCTGCATTGCATGTCAAACTGGATCCATGAAATTAAAATGGTTGAGAATTACAGCTAGAGCCATAAAAAAAAACTTCTCTTATGGGGGTGTCCCTGCTGTATCTTATCAAATGGGGTTTCAGAGGTTAATAAAGTCAATTTGGGCGTTCTTGACATGAAAAGCTTTGGTGGGTGGATGAGAGCATAGGCCTATGTCAAGAAAGAGTTATGACATTGAGAGAGCCAGGGGCGGATATAACATGTCCCATTTGGGGGGGCAAGAGAACATGTTGGAGGGGCAAGAGAAAATGGTATGGGCGTGCGGCTTCATCGCCCGTGGCGCGAAGCGACACGGGCGATGAAGCTGCACCCATACCATTTTCAGTTAGGACTTTTATTAGACAAGTAAAGCATCAATAATAACATTAGTTGTTGATGAAGTTGCGACAGACACGCAGCATGCATAAAGCTAAAGGTCTGACTCAGAGAGTTTTCTGTTTTCAATGATGAAATGCTGTTGGTTTAGTGGTGCCACAGCTGTAGTTAGTTAGTAGCAGTAGTAGTGTTTCAGACCATTTTAATTATAAGCACTTTAATTTGAAATACATTTGAAATTTGGGTCGTTTGCATGCCATCATGTTTGGTGGGGCAGTCAGGTCATTTAGGGGGGCATTGCCCCCCCATGCCCATGCCTAGATCCGCCCCTGGAGAGAGCACTTTTGTGCTGTTCAACCTGGAGAGTTTTGTCCTCCTCCTGGAAATGAAAACGTCTGGGTTTCCGAGGCTACCTGGAGAGTGACAAACTGGAGTATGAAATGTTTTCAACGAGGGCTGCGCAAATTTAGGCAATTTTAGCCATGTGTGTGCAACATGGCTTTTATGCTTTTATGCTTTTTTTCTGTTGTTCTCAGGATAAGCTATACCATATAGCATATACGGTAAGCTTTCAGCTTCAGCCTTACTTTTGATCAATTCACTTTCGTTGGTACTGACTGTGCTGACAAACATGTTGTATTATTACTGTGAAGATGATCAAATAAACCATTGGTTATCAACCAGTGGTCCGGGGACCACCAGTGGTCCTTGAGAGGATTCCAGGCGGTCCCCAGCTAAATGATGGACAGTTGGTAACCAAATGGACCCTTACAGATCTGTAACTCTTGAGATCGTAAAATGAAACCAAGTGGACCCTTGTGGGTCCATTTGGTTTCATTTTACGTTCACAATAGTTAAATTATATTTAAACATATGGAATACTTAATTTCCAGGGATCTACACAATTAGAAAATGTAGAAGAATTGTTATTTTGACCAACGTTTTGACAGTTATTTCTCCTAAACTGTGAGGACAAACTTGAAAATCCATAGTTTTGGGTCCGAGAGACTAAACCCTAAATGGTGGTTTGTGGCTAAAATGCAGAATAAATAGTGGGCCCTGGTATGAAAAATGTTGAAACCCCCTAAAATAAACTAAAATAAAAACAAAAAACAAAAGAAAAACAAAAAACAAAAAGTATTGTACAATGACAACTAAAGTCTTTGTAATGTTTATGTTGTACTGTTACAAAAATCAATCAAAAATAAAAGCAGTTTGAGATCATTAAAGCTGTTGCCTGAGTGCAGTGCATTCTGTCAACTTCCAGTCCAGGGCATTGTACTCTTCACCTAGCATTTCGCCAATAGAATTCCATAGAGCTCCAACTCTGTATGTTCCCTGTGCATGCACTGTACATGCGTACTTTGTAATATCTAAACATTTCACGCCGTGCCGCATACCCTTTTCATATTATATTTCCTCGACAGCAAACCAAAATAACATAATGGCCATGGATTATGTTTAAACAAGTCCCGATTGGTGGAAGTAATTTTGTACTGAGTGAAAATAATCTTGTTGGTTAAAATCGCCCTTTAATCATCATCATCATCATGGAAACTTACAGTACAATGAACGAGCGAACATTGTATTTGTCTTTGGAAGAAAAGTTCTGAACTATCATTACTTCATTGTTGTCAGATAATTGCATCTCTGGCCACCTCCAGGAGTGACTGGATCATTATTGCGGTTTGAGTGACCAAATCTCCAATAGGCCTGTCACAATCATTACATACTCGTCAAATCACATTTATTTTAACTGTAGGCAACTACACATCAAAGACCTTTGCTGATTTGAAGAATGGTTGAAACTCTAGGTTGAACCTTTCTTTTATTTGTACTAAGTCCATTTTTTTTTACTGGACTCCTACCAGTCGAGGAAGGCATTTGTATGCTGCATGTGTTGGGAAATGTCAGATTCAATCTACAGGGTTTGTTTTCAGAAGGTCATAATTAGCTAGCAGTTTCAAAGCAATTATGGCAAAAGTGCAGCAATTTCCCTGTGGAGCAATAGAAGTTGTGTAAGGAGAGCAAACCCTTACCAAAGCACAAGTACGTGTGAAGTGCTAGTGGTGTGTTGCTGTTGTTTTTTCTTCCTTGTTTATGTATTTAATTCAAGAAAAGCTACAGAGCATGGCTGCCATTTGCTTGTGTTTTTTTTTAACCTGGGATGTATGCTAGTTGACCAGTACAACAGTCTGTTCACCGAGTCCAACTGAAGCAATTACAATGGAACAGATTACGGGAAAAAGTTGCTCTATTTACTGTAGCACAGTAACACCCATTGCCAAATCTTATCTATCTCATTAACGTTATTACCAGTAAGACGCCCTGGTCCTTTGGCATAGGGGTGTCAGATCAACATATGGAATTAATTCTGTGTTGGCCGTAGTGTGTCTGAGTGTGTAGGGTTTCATGAGGTCAGATCAACATATGTAATTTTAACAGGTCTAATAGATGGGCAGATGGACTGACCGACTGGAGGTGCAGGTTTTCCTACTAAATTACACTATACAATTAAGAAATCTCCCATTCTTATGTCAATTTTTGTCCATTGGTTGATCAATTAATCTGAAACCACACATTGTGCATTGATACTACTATATGATAGTATACTAATGGCACTTGGTCTTAACAGTGTTTCATTCTCACTGGTTGACTTTGGTGCTTGATAATAAGCATAACTAATTTAAGGGAGATCTTGTATAGGGAAAGTAGGCAGACAAATAATATGACCACTTGGATTTCTGTCAGGCTGTGTTCCCACATTAAGATTGACTGATATGATGCCGCAAATGAATTTAAAGACCATCAACAAATACTGTAGGTCAGTAAGGTCACTCCACATTGATGCGCACAGAAGGCAAGACTGAGAGCAGACGTTCCATGAAATACAATGGGCTGGAGCCAATGACAGCCGGCTGGACCAACTCGTGAACAAAAACTATTTCAAATGTGTCCTTTGTCAGTTAATGAGTTTGGGAATACAAAGAAGTCAAATGTCCTATACTGCTTTGAGCCAGTTTGGAGACCTAAAAAGGATATGCTGCCATGGAGAAAAAGAGCTGGCCCAATGGTGCAGTTATTGTTTTAGTTACTCGCCCCAGTTTGTGTTAGGGATAGGGATACGGGTATGGATGGAGATGAATGTCATATGTTTGAGAATTTTTTGCATGGGATTAGCACCTCATTAGTAGTAGAGGAGTTTTGAAAAATAATATGTGGCTTTCCATCTTAAATCGAAATATGATGGTGATGGTCTAAACAAGCCCCTGCACTACAATGTGTAACCAGGTTTGTGCCTACAACCACACAAGGCTTATATTGTGTGTTGTTTTGTACCACCAGTACAATGGCACATTCTGTCTATGCCACTAGAGCAGGATCATTCAAACACAAAGCAAGAATAGCCATGGTGCATTATGTACCATCCTGTGTTGTTGTTGTTGCTGTTGTTCATAAATGACAGCAGCTTTAGTTACAAAATGGTCTCATCATGTATGTCGGAAAGAACCCAGCAACACTTGTGTTATACAGTACATGGACAACAACCAATAGGAGGACTGCAACATTTATAGAGTAAGGTGTTCTCTGCATCTTCTCATGCATTTAGTGAGTTGGTCAATGGACCTGAAATTGCACACATGCATTTGACCACTGGCATATACCACAAGCAGATTTTTCAGAATCAAGACTTGAGAATTTCAAATAAAAGCTTGCGCTTTATGGCAATTTTCGGTGTGGGGTGTACTGTGGGAATAGAGAAATTGGCATAAACATTAGGTACTTTCACTGCCAAACATTAAATGCTGTTGACAATGAATGGAGAATTGTACGTCATGTGTGTCTCAAAGTATAATCCTGATATACTAAGATGTATAACAGTTCTACAAGCAAGCAGAGCAGTGCAGGTGGTTTCCGAGTGACTTCTCTGAAACAATAGTTACGATGTTCTATTAATTAAAAGTGAATAACATGTCGGCAATTCATTCATTATTTAATTAACATTTTCATTGAGCTATAAGACTTGTACAGGAATAAATTTGACCACATTATGTTTGTACAAGTATTCTAAAAGGGAAGTGATTTCACTTTTGTCAGATATCACTCCCCAATTTTTTTTCTGATAAAATGCTCTATTATAAGGTGTGCAGACCATATATGGAGTTTCCCCCTCCCCCACGTTAGCAGAGGAGCTAATAAAAGTTCCCCAGGTGGAGGGTGAATTCTCCTCCAATCAGGATCGAGCAGCAGGTTCACATATAGTGTAGCTACTCTTGGGGCCCCTAGTGCACCAGGCTGGTACTACACGATGAATTTCAAATCACTTACCCTACCTTTAATTAAAAGTGAATAACATGTCGGCAATTCATTCATTACTTAATTAACATTTTCATTGAGCTATAAGACTTGTACAGGAATAAATTTGACCAAAAAATGACCATTAATCTTCTACATTCTCTAGTCTGTAGACCTGGGCTAATTAAGATGATGAATTTTAACTCTTGAGAGTGTAAAAATGAAACCAAATGGACCCGCAAGGGTCCATTTGGTTTCATTTTTACGTTCTCAAGAGTTACATCTGGTTAACCAACTTAGCTGGGGACCACCTGTTGAAAACCCCTGGTTTAAAGCACCCAAGTAGGAAGTAAACTTAAATGCAAAATTTACAATATATTTTTGGGGGGCAAGTGACCATGACCTGAGGGCAAGTAGAACCTGACTTGCACTTGCCCGATGAGCAAGTGTCTCAGAGACCTTAGTGTCAACCCCTGAGTACTGCGCAAATGATACAAAGAAACTACAACGGCTTTGTAGCTCTTACAAAAATGATGCTGGCAAAACAATTCAAGATATAAGAGGGTTTATTTATCTGTTGCTCACTCATACAGGTGCAATACAGGCCTGATTAGAGGCCTGTCCAAAACATGTTCAGCGCCCCTTTGTGGCCTCCTATGGTTGCGGCCATGTGGGGCATGCAGGAGTATGCCCGGCATGCCCCACAGGGATGGATCTAGGCATGGGCATGGGGGTGTGGGAGGGGCAATGCTCCCCTAAATGCCCAGTCTGCCCCCCCCAAACACTATACCACGCAAAACTACCCAAGGTATTTCAAATTAAAGTGATTCCAAATGATTTGAAACACTACTACTGCTACTAACTAGCTACAGCTGTGTCACCACTAAACCAACAGCATTTTATCATTGAAAACAGAAAACTCTCTGAGTCAGACCTTTAGCTTTATGCATGCTGCGTGTCTGTTGCAACTTCAACAACAACTGATGTTGTTATTGATGCTTTACTTGACTAATAAAAGTCCTGTAACCGAAAATGGTATGGGTGCGGGAAGCCACCCCCATACCATTTTCTCTTGCCCCTCCAACATGTTCTCTTGCCCCCCCAAATGGGACATGTTACATCCGCCCCTGATGCCCTATGGTCAGTCCGACCATGCAGGTATAAACCTGGCGTGCTCTAATAATTGTGATGTAATGTGCTGGAATGTAATGTGTGGGAATTGCAGATGCGCCAACAGAATTATGTCACTGAACCTACGCAGTGACATACCGTATCTACCTACACCCAAAAGGGTGTTGCTACCAGTTATACCAACGTGATGTGTCTTCTTCTACATCTCTCATACTCATTTGTTGTGAATCGTTCACATTGCTTGAATCCCAATGTCAATTATGTATCACTCAGTCAATCAGAGGTATCGATTTGAAATGTGTGATGTGTGCTACAGTATATGCATACAGTCAACAATGCCATCTAAACAAGGACACTACTGACAATAACAATCAACTGCAGCAGTGTGTCTAAAGAGAAACTTCTAATGAACCACTGGAGTGTGGTAAGTAAGAAAGCATTCCAATATAATTATAGCACAGAGAGACACCCGCTATGTCACCTTTCACTCGTTAGGAAATGCGTAGAACGTAGAGATAGAATAAACTACACGGTCAAACAAAACAAGACAATCAGAAAACATTTTTAGAACAAGCCCACACAGACGCGTGAAATCACAAAAAAAAACACGCTCATTTGCACTCCGCTAGTCGGCTGCAGCTTAATGAGCTAGTATAATGTTGTTGTTGCTAGGGCGGCGTGCCCTGTTGCTACGCAGCCAAAGGCTGGTGGAGGAAATGGCTCTGGTTGGAGTTGGAGTTTGAGGGAAGGGAAGGAAAGAGATGTAGCCAAAAGGCTATTACTAAAACAACCAGTATATGCAAGAGTGTCCTACTGCACTGTGTACACGTGTGCGTGCGCGCGCGCGCGTGCGTGCGTGCGTGCGTGTGTGTGTGTGTGTGTGTGTGTGTGTGTGTGTGTGTGTGTGTGTGTGTGTGTGTGTGTGTGTGTGTGTGTGTGTGTGTGTGTGTGCATGTGTGCGTGCATGTGTGCGTGCACGTGTGTATAGGCTTCACCTCAAGCCTGAACCCAGGGAAGCCGTGGAGAGGGCATTTATGAAGGAATTCTGTAATTTTCAAAACTGTGGTTTGAGTTTCACTCTTTTTTTACAAGCTGGTTTGGGCACTGATAATGGAAAACGGCTGCAGAGAGAAAGAGGGGGGGTTGGTGGTAGGGGGAACGGAGAGAGAGGCAGGGGAGAGAGGGGAGGGGGAGAGAGACAGAGACAGGGGAACAGACAGGGTAACAAAGGCTTCTGAGAGAGGGATACAGTAGAAATAAGCACTTAGATACAGACGCATAAACATTAGGAGGCCGACAGACCCAGAAACAATTTCTATAATTGAGGCATTTAGCCGACACTTATCCTGTGCGACCTTTTCTCAGCGGTTTAACCTGCGACCAAAGGTCACGCTGGATATATTAGATACGTACTGTATCTGGTATTATTGCTGTTGTTGTTTACTGGCAATGGGCATGGATGAATTGACCTGTGAATTTCTGTTTTACATGTCTATACTGTGCCAATGAAACATATCTTTTTAAGATCAACCTTTTATTTTTTTATTGTATTTTCTTGTCTTGTCTTTTCTTTAGAGAATTATTCCTCAGGACAAGAAAACCAACAACCAAACAAAACACTATTTGCAACCAAAATCAGTTTGCGTGTAGATGAGAGGCCAAAGATTTTTTCAGAGGTGTTTATGTTTTGTTTTCTTAATCTCCCAGCTAGTGTGGACAGGGCCTAACCCTAAGAGACCCATAGAAACATTTAGAGACAGACAGAAAAACAGAGAAAGAGATTAAAGGCCCCATTTAGACAATCTCATGGCATTAGATACTGTATGATCTAAAGCTGCACGCTGGGGCGTGATCAACGGCAACTTTGATAGACTGTACATAATGTCGGTGCAACGTGAGCCGCAAAAGGGGTGGTATTTAATATCTGAATCAGTCACTGATGTGTTTTGGGCATAACATGAATAAATTAGAGCGTTGTCTAACTATATTCCCTTAATGTGGCCTCACACCATGATTTGGCAATTTGGAGGAGATGTTTACAATTCTCTGCTGCCGAAAATTGTGCAGAAAGCGAGACGGTTTGAGATAGAGACACAAATGCACGCTCACATGTGCATGTGCATTCTGCGCACGCACACACACACACACACACACACACACACACACACACACACACACACACACACACACACAGACTCCAAGAGACCAAGGGGGCCTGTTAAGCTACTGAGCGCTATTTAGTCTCAACAGGGGAAATAAAACAGAGTGACAGAATGAAATGTGTAATAGAGTCGGCTGTAAAAGTGTGGAATGGCATGGAATGGAACATAGCCTGACCTGACATGACGTCACTCAACCTGCGCTAGGATTTAGCACCATCACACTGTACTGTAGGTAGAGGTAAATACGAATTTACAATCTATACGAAAACAAACAGTGGTGGTCTTGGTGCTGACGAGAGACAGACCAGTGCCTTCAGAAGTTCAGACAAAGAATGAGACAAACAGATTTTTATTGTAATCTGATCCCGAGTTCGATTAAGAACAAAAGTGGCAGCAAAATCCAGCCTAAATCAGATCTGTGCCATACCCAGATTAGAGTGTGATTTTTGAAGTCTGAACTTGAGCTCAAACAAGTCACATGGAATCTGATTTTTACAAATCCGACTTGAGCCACATTCAGAGGTTGTACCGCTTGCAAATGCAGGGCGAACAGTCGAGCCAAAAGATCGGATGGGAGAAATAAATGGGATTTGACTGCAGTCTAAACGGGGCCTTGAATACGGTCAATGGTTCTACTAACAGCGTGTATCTTGCTGAGCCCATTGAACTACCGGAAATTGAACCCCTAATCTTGTTCTATACCCATGTTTCCTGTACCACCCGTCCCTGGTTTCTGCAGTGTGTACACTAGACATTTATGTGCCAGTGCGGGCAGCCCTCTCCTGAAAATGTTTAGAACGGACAGCTACAAAAGCACAAGTAGTAGAGTGTGTGTGTGTGTGTGTGTGTGTGTGTGTGTGTGTGTGTGTGTGTGTGTGTGTGTGTGTGTGTGTGTGTGTGTGTGTGTGTGTGTGTGTGTGTGTGTGTGCGTCATGTGTGTGCCAGCACAGTACTGCACATGCGGTTCCAGAGTTAAATATCGTAACCACTGCAGCATCGACGGGCACAATGCACCGTTTTAAGAGCATGTCCACTGGGTATCGTGTTAGCAACGCTAAAACAAACATCTGGTCATGTGTGCCAGCGTCTCCTGCAGTACACTGGAGTGAAGAAAATAAAGAAAAAGTGGTGTCTGGTGTGGTAGCGGTGGTGGTGGTGGTAAATGGTGGTGTTGTGGTTGCTTTTATCACAAAGGAAGCCGAACGGAGGGAGGCCAGAGAGTATCCAGAGAGACATCTTAACATCTCAACCACCAATAAAGGAATTCAAGAAGGGAATATTGTCATCGCCTGCCGCTTGGTTGTGTGAACCCTGGTCATTGCTCTGTTGGATTGCACCGGTTGGGCCCGGCTTAACAATGGAACTCACTGGAGCTTGCAGGGCATGTGCATGTGCTGTGCAAGACTATTTCAAAATAGGTACAGCTGCGATTTTGATATAAAACAAACACGGGAGACACGGCTCGTGTTTTTGGTCATCTAACAGTTTTTCAACCACTCTGAGACTCAGTAAAAGAAAAGCAGCTCCATGTGTGCTGTACCATACATTAAACTTAATGGTACACCTCGGTATTGATTGCCTACACCTGGCCGACAAGGCAAGGCTCCATGGAACTGTGGATTCGTCTACATCTCACCCCATATATACGTCTCTGTCCATCTGTCTCATCCCATACCTCTCACTCCAATGTCCAACTCTCTCTCCGTCTCACTTTCTCTCATTTCTGATTATGTACGTCTGCCGTTCTCTTCGTCATTATCCAACAATCTCTCTGTTTTCTCTTCTGTCTTTCTGTGTTTTTTGTTTCCCCTCTGCCTTTCATTCTCTCCCTCATTCTCCACTGCCCTATAATGTCTCTACTTTTCTTTCTATCCTTTCTTTCTTTCTTGCTCTCAATGACCACTGCAGCATGATTTGCAGGGTGAGCATCCAGCGTGCTGCTGGCTGAATTACTACAGGCACACACACACACACACACACACACACACACACACACACACACACACACACACACACACACACACACACACACACACACACACACACACACACACACACACACACACACACACACACACACACACACACACACACACACACACACAAAACAGTATTTTAATGATTTTCAAATGACCAGCTTCCTCTCCTTTATATATATTTTTAAAAAGTGCTACACCACCGATACGTGACGTCAACGTCACACACCGTTGCCCGGGGTTGGCACATCCTCCTGCCCGTCTGAAGCCGTAACAAACGAACGGCTCCAGCATCGCCAGCGCAATTGCCGGGAATACAATTTGGGGATTGAACATTTCTGCGAACCACAGATCTAATGAACCCCGATGTCTCTGAACCACGCTGACTCAATGTACAGTTTTCTGACATGACGGTTAGACATACCGGGTAGCTCTATTAAGTGAATGCACCAAAAGCTGGGAATGCAACTGTGTAATTTCAGATTTTACCCTTGTAATATTCAAAAGCAGAGCTTGTATATCTTGCTTTCTTTGAACTATTGTAAAAAAAAAAAACTACTTAGAAGGGTCCTCAGGTTAGAATCTAGGTAGGGTTAGTTCGATGAGTTTCCACGTGGACCACATTGAGTTGACATGGTCCACATTCCATCGTGGTCTTCAACAAATTATCTAGAAAATGTTGATATAAAACATATTTTTGGTTCAGTAACATAATAGTGATTTAACCCATTCCAGACTGGCATCAGTGGTCCGTTGCGGCCCTTCAGGCTGTAACGGCTAAATAGGCTCCACAATGGAGCGTTGTGTTGCACTGCGTCACCGTCAAAGGGTCTCTCAATAAAGAACTACTTATGAAGTTAAGCAGGTTAAGAACTTCTTACGTTAGGTAAGAAGGCTGCCTTAAGTTACGGGTGTTCCCCCGAGCGTGCACCATGGGCTGAACATGCAGAGGTAAATAAAGCAATTATAATTAATTGCGGACAGAATACATCTCATTCTCCACTGCTGTTCTAGATAATGTTGCTCACACAGCAATGTCCATTACCGTGTGTACAATGTGTCCCTTCATTTAACCTTCAAACAACAGGGCATTTACACTATTTTCAGGGGCAAGTCCTTCTGGTTGTAGGACCCAAGTGCATGAACTCAAAACAGACACATGGGAGAACGGCGATAAAATTAACTTTACTATACTATATGCAGATTAACAACAATGATTGAACTTCAAACGCACGCGTATTGTGTGCAGTGAAAGCACACAATACACAACTTATGACCTTGCAGCAATGAACACAGACACAGAAAACAACTTCTTTCTGAGCTGAACTTTCGTGCCGTTCAAAGGCAGGTGGTGTTATTGGGTCCTCATCATCATCATCGCTGTCCTCAGCGTGGACAACAAATATGTCACGATGACCTGGCAGGATTGGTGGGTGACAGGCACTGCAGACTGCACCTCCGACAAGTGGTGGATGCAGTGGAATCGCTCTTTCCACCTGCCGATCACTCGTTCAATGTGCACTCTGGCGTTAGCGTGACTCTCGTTGAATCTCTGATCAGGCCGTCATGGTCCACCAACCAATGGCTCTATGTGCCATACAAACGCAACGCGTCAAGAAGCCGCACCTCATGGCTATGAGTTAACTAGCCTCCGGACAGGGGTGTAATCTCTGTGTAGGCTGTGAGGCTGCAGCCTACATGAGGATTTCAGTAGGATTTCACAGGGGCAGTGGCTTTTCACACGTCTGGGATGCGAGTTTCGGGGACAGAGAAGTGGCCAATAGCTGGCTGCAGCAGGGCCATCAAATATTCAAATGCTAATCAGCATCAGAAGATTACACACAAACAAAATTCTATAGGTGATGAAGATCCAATCTCTACTACATCAAGCAAAGTCAGCATTGCACAAGGGGGGGCTGGGTTGTGTTTTTTTCACAGCCTACATGAAGACGGATGCAAGATTATGCTTGTTGGCGGGACATCGACCGGACGAGGCACCGGCTCTCACAGCTGTTTGAAGGGGCTGAAATATTGCCTGGTAAAGGCATTCACATGCGTCGTCTGACTCTGCGTACGGTACTGCTGATTGGCTGTCAGCCATGCTGTCTCACACGTGTGTGAATGGGAAACATCTCCATTAGACAAGCAGGTCAATCACTTGATTGGTTTCCAGCTGTCCCAGCTGGGTTGGGGAGTGGCTACATTTCTTGTGTGCCCCGGGACACCATGCTGGGACTCTGCAATGTGTTTTAGCCTTGGTTTTCAACCACTGGTCCGGGGACCACCGTGAGAGGTCCAGGTGTTCCCCAGCTAAATGATGGAGAGTTGTTAACCAAATGGACCCGGTAGATCCTTGATTCTTGAGAGCATAAAAAGAAACCCAATGGACTTGTTGGGGTCCATTTGGTTTCGTTTCATGCTCTTACATTATTGTTAGAACATTTGCATTACTTTAAGGGGAACTCCACCCATTTTCAACCATTCTCAGAGAGCGGGGCTGAGGACGCTTATCAACTCAGTCGGCTGGCAGCATGTGACGAGACCAACATTGGAATAATAAGCAACCTACTGGGAATAACTATTTGATTTTCGGTAGAATCCGCTGCAACAATAGACTGCCTGACATGATGGAGGCCTGACCTCCAAGGAGCACTTTTTCCTATTTTTCTTTTTGGCTCTCTGCCGCAGACAGCATCCATGCCATTTATCTACTGCTGGTCAGTTTGCAGAATCCACTGACAGGTCAATGTGTTGGGAGGGTGTCTGGCTCCTGGAGGATTTCTACTATCTCTCTCCGACTATCATCCTCCATTTGTATTTCTGTCCAGGTCTGTTTCCCTTTTCTGGCAGAGATTTTAATGTACTGTTTTGTGTAGCCTAATGGTAAATGCTTCCTATCTCCCTTTGTCTCTCACATTCTGCACACACACACGCGCGCACACACATACACACGCACACACGTGCGCGCACGCACACACACACACACACACACACACACACACACACACACACACACACGCACGCACGCGCACGCACACACACACACACACACACACACACACACACACACACACACACAAACACACACACACACACTCTTTGCACATGTAAATCATAGGCCCAGAGACACAGTTATCAGACAGGCTTAACATAAAGTATTTATTGGCTGTGTAGGGCCTCAGGTCTCCCACCACATGTGAACATGACCGCTCTGCTACCACCAACACCGGAGACTCCGACAACATCACCGTATTGACTCAGGTATGCGCCAAAAAGGAATGCATCTCCTTGAATTTGCAAGGCTTCATCTCTCATGTATGTCAAACTCAAGGTCCAGGGACCAAAACAGGCCCGTGAATGAATCATCATCGGCCCCTGGGATGATTATTTACTATAAGAACAGGTCCTATTGCACACACCAAAATGGAATACAACAATAGTCGTCCCCCAAAAAAACCTGGACCAGCCGAAATGTTGCGACATTGAAGGGTCAGAAAACTGAGCGTTCTGGAGGGCCATTGCAGCCTGAAAGAGGGACAAACTGGAGTTTGAAAGACATTGTTTTCAACAAGGGCAGCACAATAATAGGTGTGTGCAACATCTGTTTCATCAGTATTGCACAGTGACATAAAGTCTGTTTAGGCTGTAGGCCTACTAGTACAATCTAAAATAAAGGGATCCATAAATCATCAAAGTTGGGTTACTAGTGTTTACGCTGTACTGAATGACCTACAATAAAGGAATTTATAAACATCAGGCTGTTGCCTGGTGCTTATACTATATCCTAATATTACAAAACAATCTAAAATAAAGAGAAAAAGAAGTCTGTGTAGAACAGCCATTAGACTGATTCCATCAAGTCAACGGGGGTTTGCAACGACGTAACTCTGTCTATACTCAGGGCAGACTTTTTTGGGGGTCCGGGTCTTCCTTACCACCAAAATGAATGCAACATAAATGAATGTAAATGAAACATTATTTATGAAAAACAATACCTTTTTTGCGAATGCCTTGAGTGAGGTTACTATGTAAGCCAGTCAGAAATGTCTGTGCGCGTGTTCCATATTTGTAAATGCCTGACAGTATTTAAAAGTACAGTTAAATATGAGGTCTGCTAAGAGAACCAGATAAATCACATCATATAGCTTGTTTCCTTTAGGGTTCTTCATCATACATAATTCTTTCAGAAGTGGGCACAACCTTTAGCCTATATGGGCAAGTAGAACATGATAACCTGTACTTGACCGACGGGAAGGTGCCTCTGAGCCCTCAGTGTCAACCCCTGCAGTGTATATGTTTGTTTATTCCTTATCTCACTGAAAACACATGCACAGGAAACAACAACAAAACCCAACCGCGATAACGTGTGCAGGGCAAGCGCGCCCCATGCTTGCACACGCATGCGCGCGCGTGTGAACATTTCTGAACCAGCATGCGTCTCTCTCTCTCTCTCTCTCTCTCTCTCTCTCTCTCTCTCTCTCTCTCTCTCTCTCTCTCTCTCTCTCTCTCTCTCTCTCTCTCTCTGCAGGTTTGTTGTCTATCTATGAAGATCTTCTCACTAGTGTTGTAGTCAAGACAATTGAGGGCGAGGCAAAAACAAGACCAAGACAACGAATATTTCACTTGAGACTCGACTCGAGACGAGACAATGTCTTGAGAACTACAACACTACTTCTCACACACACACACACACACACACACACACGCACAGCATGCACACGCACAGCATCCACACACACACACACACACACACACACACACACACACACACACACACACACACACACACACACACACACACACACACACACACACACACACACACACACACACACACACACACACACACACACACCCTCTCTCCACTACACTGTGTTGCATTGTCTCGCATGTGTTTGGGCCTGCGGTTGTCTGTCCTGAAGCGCGTCCGGGTGATAGTTCTCTTTGTCTCCACGATATCGTGGCGGCATGACACCTACTTCAACTTTCTAACTTTCGCTCTCCGTGCCTCTCTTGCACGCAAGTGCACGCGTATGCGCACACACACACACACACACACACACACACACACACACACACACACACACACACACACACACACACACACACACACACGCACACACACAGGCTCACGTCCTGTGTTTGGTGGTGAGATAGACATCTCCTATCACTGATCAGGCTTCCTTAACGCCACACCTCAAACAATAGACCCCTTTCATAGGCCTCTCGTCGCGACGATAATCGCCATGGCAACAGAGGGGAAAGCATCCTCTTTCCGATGGTGACGTTCAGTACGTGACCCCCTCAGATACGCAGAATGCCACGGCGTGCACACACACAGCCACACGTACACGCGTACGCACAGCCCCACACACGCATGCACGTACGAACACACACACCCACATACACACAGACAACCCATCCAATCTCTCTGTTTGCTGTTGTCATGGTGAATCCTCTTTGAGCCTGTATCCGTTGTGAACATTATTTTATTTAGCCTTGTCCAAAAAAGCAGTAGTTGTTCTGTCTTTTGTTTGTTTGTCTTGGACGTGTCCGTATCCGCTCATCATTTAGCAATAAGTAATTCATTCATGCAGCATGTGATAAAGAAAGCATACAATAAATCAGTTAAACAACATTTTAAACAAACTGATTAAATGATATCCGACTACGAGGAGACAGCTCCGGTTCGTTTATTTATTTGTGTTTTTGTGGTGGTGATGGTGGCAACAGTGTTTTAAGAGGTTTGTCATGTCTTCGGGGGGGGAGTCGTTTTTTTATTGTTAGCTTAACCTAGCACTGTAAAAAAAAATCCAGTGGGTTTAAGTCTGAGGACTTTACTGTGAGGGGGTGAGGCGGGATGGGCTCTTTGGTTTCACACTTACGTAGTGGGAAGGCAGCACCGCAAAGCTCGGCTCGCTCCGCCTAATTAGATCAAGTGCTAGCCTTTGCTGACCCGTTCTCCACATGACAAAAACCAACAGAGGCCTCCAAGTAAACGCCATGAAATAACTGCGACTGCTCGATGGCCCGATGCCAGTCTATTAGCCTGTCCTAATATAGCACGCTAACCATGTGGAAGTACTTAACAACCACTTACATCTACTTTAGTTTAGACCCCCACCGTTTCTGTTCGTAAACATTATCCCGCAGGGGTGCACCGCACCTCGCGAGAAGGTTATAATGCCCAAATATGTACATGCTTGGCGTCACTTGCGTGACACCACATCAGGCAACGGAAAGTTTCCCGACAAAGCTTTCCGTTGCCGTGATGTCGAACTGGAGATCCATCAATCAAGGTTCATTACTTTAGTGCAGTGGTTTTCAACCAGTGGTCCGGGGATCAGCAGTGGTCCTTGAGAGTGGTCCCCAGCTGCATGATGGAAAGTTGCTTAACCAGCTCAATCAATTCTATGAGAGTGTAAAAATGTAACCAAATAGGCCCTTGCAGCTCCACTTGGATTCATTTTGATTTTACACTCTCAAGGGTTAAAATATTCGTAATCTGAATTAGCCCAAGTCCACACAACGAGAGGATGTAGAAGAATGGTCATTTTCATCTATTGTTTTCCTCGAATTGCCTGGAATTGTGCATGGACAAAAGCAAAAGAAATCTTTAGCTTTGGGTCTTTGGGGCGGAGATGTCCTCAAATGGTGGTCCGTGACTCAAATGCTGAATAAATAGTGGGCCCTGGTATATAAAAATGTTTGAAACCCACTGGTTTAGGGAATAAAGTGCACCGTCTGCCTGCCTGCCTCCATGTTGTCTGCTTGTATATTCAGGAGGTGCAATACATGTAATACGTCACCGCGCTCTAAAGCAAACAAGCACTCGGCGTCAACGGGTTCCTTGTCATTTGCGATAACGCGGTGCGATGGGCGATGTACTTTTAATAGGCTTTTCAAACGGCGGGGTCGCGACATCCGAAACATAACGCCCCGGCGGCGTCGTAAAGTGATCTCACACGCGTCTTTTCTTTTTTCTCGCAGTAAATTGTGTTTAATTGCGCCACGTCGTCACAGGGAGGAAATCTGGTCTAAGTCTCTCTTGACGCGTCTCCATCCGCGTGAGGACATGTGAGCGCCGCTTGCCAGGGTGTAATCTGTTATTCCTGCTTTGATGGAGGCAATCAGTGCGACGCCGTGAAAATAGAGAGAGAGGGAGGGAGAGAGAGAGAGAAAGAGAGAGAGAGAGAGAGAGAGCAGGAAGTCAGGGCTGGATCTAGGGGGGGGGGCGGGGGGGCGCAGAGCCCACCTAAACGTGCATCCTGCCCACCCAATGAAAGGTAATATCAGTGGTTTTCAACCAGTGGTCTGCATGGTGGTTAACCAGATGTAACTCTTTGAGAACGTAAAAATGAAATTTGGTTCCATTTGGTTTCACGTTTACACTCTCAAGAGTTAAAATAGTCATCATTGAATTAGCCCAAGTCTAACTGTTTTGTTTCCCAAATGCAGCCTGTAATTGTGGACAAAAGCAAAATAAATCTTTAGTTTTGGGGTCTGTGGGGCTAAAATGTCCTCAAATGGTGGTGAAAACCACTGATTCATATGAAAATTTTGAGTTGCCCACCCTGCCATTCTTCTAGCCCACCTTAGTAGGGCTGGCTAAATCCGGCCCTGCAGGAAGTGGAGTAAAAGGAGATGTTGAGCCGGGAGATGGACAGAACGAAACAAGAAAGAAAGGCAGAGGCCAAAGGTCATAGAGATAAACCCAACGCAGGAACGGCGAAAGGGAAAGAGCTCTGTGTCTGTAGGTCAAAGGAATTCCTAAGGACTGTACGTAGGTTAAGAATACAGTGTCTGGAGAAGCTCCTATTCCTAAGTAAAACAGTGGAGAATATACAATATCTCTTTAATCCCCTCAGTAATAACCAAAACAGTTGGGAATAACCCAATATCTGGACCAGGTGAGTTGTCCCCTTTCAGTATGACAACAATAACCCAAGCAGAGTGATGGAGCGGAGGAAAAAAAAGAGAGTGAGTGAGAGGGAGCGCAAGTTAGAGACATTCCTGTGCTTATGCGTAGGTTAAGAATACAAGGTCTGGAGAAGCTCTTTTACTCCATGCACCTGTGTCGGGTCATAAAGGTAATGGCTTTATTTCACTTTCAGACACACATTGTGCGTGCGTGCCTGTGTGTGTGTGTCGCTGTGTGTGTGTGTGTGTGTGTGTGTGTGTGTGTGTGTGTGAGTGTGAGTGTGAGTGTGAGAGAGAGAGAGAGAGAGAGAGAGAGAGAGAGAGAGAGAGAAAGAGAGAGAGAGAGAGAGAGAGAGAGAGAGAGAGAAAGAGAGAGAGAGAGAGAGCAGAGACGTCAGCCAGCATGTTCAGTACTCACGCAACATATCAGACACTGAAGCCGCAAAGCGTAGTAGAATTATGCAAAATCAGTCGCTTGATCTCTTTCACAGTGGATGGTTTTCCCATTCCTCTGTTGACATCTTACAGTACAAAACACACACTAATTCACTCACTACACACACACACACACACACACACACACACACACACACACACACACACACACACACACACACACACACACACACACACACACACACACACACACACACACACACACACACACACACACACACACACACACAGTGGATCAACCCCCGGAATGCATCTGCCCTGCATCTGTTAAGCAAAGAATCAATCCGATCCAGAAGATGTTGAGCAATCAAAACATTATTCCAAGACGTCAAGATTACTGGAAGTGAGAATGTCGAAATGTCCATGACTAGTTTGGAGGACGTGGACGACTGCGCGGTGGTGCAACCACCCAGGGTTTCTACTAGGACAGCAGCAGAACGGCACCCCTTACCGGAAGCACGGCTACTATGACTTAATCGCCGTAGCTGTCAAAATCATTAAAGGAGAATTCCACACCAAAACACATTGGCCATCAATCTACCTTGATTCCTGTGACATGATTCATAATGTCCTTGATTTTTGTCACAGATGCCCCATTTTCTACATTTCACCCTGAGGTCAGTTGCAGTTGCTGGTGCAGTTTGCATGGCCGCATGTTGTCTTTATTCTAATGTGGGTATTTCTGTAACTCCAAACTTCAAATTTTATTTTTCATACACCACATTTTAATAGTATACTGACACTCACACTTGAATTTTATTTTTTGACAGGTAGCCTGGGAATCTCGACACCCAGGCTGTTATTTTTGTCTAGAAGTGGGAGTCAACCTTTCGGGGTGGGCGTCGCTCCAACTTATGCGACATAGCACAGCAGTGGAGGGGCTGGGGATGACGACATGTTGGTGAGATCAAATCAGATCAGCTCATCCGCCATCCAAATTCGGAGCCCCCCACCCCCAAATCATTTCAGGTTAGGTCAAGCTAATATTGTTCCAACAAAGGTAAACTGCTGCTGTTCCAACGAAGAAAAAACAAATCAGAAGCCTTGACAGCATTTCAACCTTCATAAGCCACGGCCACTCGTGGAGAATTTGAACTTCAACGTAGAAGTGGGGTCTGGCACCAGGCTAGCGGACAGGGACAATGAGAGACAGCAAAATCAATTTGAGACGAATTTGACATGGTCCATTGGCCATGGCCGTCGGTCGCAAATTGATTCCGCCCCCTCCTGGGGACAACGGCGAATGAAAGTCACCCCTGCAGTTTCTCTGCATCTTGGACGTTGCTGAAAGACAGTTCCACTGTGGAAGTGGGAGGGCACATGTGTGCATGTGATGAATGAACATACACACTGGAATCAGGTTGCTCATTCCTACCTGGCTTGATACATGCTCCCTCACCATCTCTAAAGTCCCATAATCACATTGCATAATTATGAAAGGTTTGTTTATGTTGGTTTATTGAATGAATGAATGAATGAATGAATGAATGAATGAATGAATGAATGAATGAATGAATGAATGAATGAATGAATGAATGAATGAATGAATGAATGAATGAATGAATGAATGAATGAATGAATGGTCTGAGATTTGCCTTGGCGTCACTGTGTCATCACCACTGTGTCACGTCTCTACTTATGGATGATTTCAATTTAATATGTATAACATGCAATTCCTTTAACAATAGTTAGTTTTACTTGCTAGTATGCTACCTATCAAATAGCAATATCAAATATTAAGTGTGTGAGGCCATCATACTGTATGTTATCAAATCAATATTAAGATATTTGGCATGATTATACAGATATGAAATGTCAATTTCTTCTGTCTTAACTGTCAGTTATGTTATTATGTTTCCATTTTTAAAATTATTAAAAGTCATTTAGAAGTGTGCAGGAAACTTGGATATAGCGTACAAATTAAAGATGAAAGAGATTCAAAGAAAATTAGAATGAAAGAGCGTGAGATTCATGTGCATTTATACAGTAAGAAAAAGACGAGAGAGATGCAGAGCAAGGACAAAAAAGAAAGGGACAACTGTTTGATCCTTCCCAGGCCTTAAAATGTTCCATGTAATCTGAGGATGTGATTGAAAACACTTCCTGTACGTGGCGCAGCGTCAGCCTTGGTGACCTCCCTGAGCACTCAATGAGGAAGTGAACACCACACTGGGCCTAATTCAGGCCAATTAACTACCATGGAGACCGCCACTGATGTTGGCCTTTAATCAGGATATGAGCAGGGTATCAGGTAACACACTGACATGTCAGAATGTATGCCTCATACATACAGTACAGTACACCCACACACACATGCTCGCACGCACGCACGCACGCACACGCGCACACACGCACACGCACACGCACACGCACACACACACACACACAAAATATATTTCCTTCGTATAGTAATAAAGGAAGGGACATTAAACATGAAAAACGGGTTTATTTTTATCACAATCTCTTCAAAATCTCTTTTCAAATGCGTCAACAAGACCTGCAGTATGCAGTATGTATGTGTGCGGCATTTTTTTTAAAAAACAATCGTATTATAACGGAAAACTGTTGGTTTGTCTATCACATGTTATGCTTATCTGTTAACTTATCTGTGATTGGAGCATAGCAGTTTGGGGAGGGGCTTACTGAAAGGTCAATAGAGCAAAAAGTTAGCTGACCAAGAAATAACATTTGAATGTCACTTTATCTTAATCCTGTTCTGTTTATTATTTGTAATCACTGTTATTACCACCTCTCCCAGGGTGGGTGTATATTATATTCTTATTGGGCTGTGAGGACTGAAAACATTGAAAAGGCCTGTCTTCAGCCAAAATGTGTGGATCTTACCCCTGTGGAACCAAACCGCCACTGGAACAATGGCTCATTGTCCTGACTCCTTTATACCGTGTTGAACGCCTGCACGTCGCCTAACTGAAAACAGCAGATCTACAGAACTGACAACAATGCACAGCACGGTGCAATGTGAGCTTATAGGTCTGCTACGTCCACTTACATGAGCTCTAGCGCGCTACGCTTTAATCCCACTGTGTGTGTTCAAACACTGGCAGGAGATGTTTTCAAGGATTTAAAGGCCGGCTTATAGATACACATCAACACACACTCGCGCACACGCAGTCACACACACACACGTACGCACGTATGAATGGACGTATGGAAGGATGGACGGCCAAGTGCAAATATACATAGATGTCTGCGCAGTCTCTCACACAAACAAGCACAAATTATGTCCACATCACACATACAAAATGTGCACAATTACACTTTTATACACACTGACACTGATTCATAGTACACAGAACAAGTACTCAAATATGCATCCTCACATGGGATGCAGCCGTGCACACGAACACACACGCACACCTACTCACGTGCGCGCGTGCACGGGCGCGCACACACACACACACACACACGCACATTTATACACATTCACTCTGATTCATAACATAATACATAAGAACAAGTACTTCAAATATGCATCCTCATATGGGATGCAGCCGTGCACACGCACACGCATGGCACACCCACACCCACACACACACACACACACACACACACACACACACACCCACACACACGTATACACACACACACACACTCTGCTGTAGTTGCTATTAATCCTTTTCATTAGTCTCGCGGCGGCTCCACAGGTTGGACCGGCCGCTGATCCAGGGGCTCTGGGTTGTTTAGGCTTGCTGGCAGAACTGGGCCAGCCTCGAGTCATAGATTACCCTGAGGTTAGGCAAACCTGTCCCAGTAGGACAAACAATAGTCTGAATTCCTCATGGCCTTGGATCTAGGCTCCTGGCTTAAAGATTATACATAATATACATGGAGTCCGGGGGACTTGGGTGTTTTCCAGGGGATCTCTGTGCAGCTAAATGATTGATTCTTATTAACCAAAGAGGAAACTTTCAGATTTGTAACTCCAAGAGTGTAAAAATGGAACCAATCGAGTCTATTGAAACCAAAGTAAGTGGCCTAAAATGTCCCTTAATGTCTCCTTATGGACCCTGCGTTTGGCTGGTGTCAATGCTCAAGCACCATTTTTAAACATTTATAATACATTTAAAAAATCAGCTGCTCTTTTCCCGATTATTTATTTTTAGCACCGATACCGACTATTAATAAAATCATGAATATCGAATTCGATAATCGGCCGTGGCCGATAATCGGTCCTCACACTACTGCAAACTGTTTTCTTTCAGGAGACTAAGATGAGGTGAGGTGGAGAAGGTGGAGAAGATGGGTAAACCGGGGAAGAGAGGTCCTCCAGGACCTCCAGGTATTGCCAGAGTTTGTTAATCCCTCCTATCAGCAGTTTTAACTGTTTACCTGACGCACATTCTTACACATGATAAGCAACTCAGCACGCACGTCCTGCATGCAACAAGAATGCCTCTTCCTCCTCTATCCAAGAACAGATTCATCCAAAGCAAACTTTGTAGTTTCGCTATAGCGCAGCACAGATCATTTGAAGTTTTCTCGTGTGTCTAAAACATCCACATGCTATTGGACTATCAACTACAAACGCACACATGTAGGCCCATGCATGAGTGTTAGACATTAAAATGCTGTGGCGCCCCCCACAGTGACCCTTTAACCAGCCAGGTCTGAATGCACCTGTATGCAAATGAAGTATCACTGTGTGAAGCTCAAAGTGCAACAACATCTCCCCTGCATGTCCAAGAGGTGTTCCACTGGTAGACATCACTATTGTGACTACAGGGAGACCTGGGAGTCTCTTTAATAGAGAGTGAACTAATTAGTGGAATTACTGTATATCAGGTTTGGTGTTTGGTTGAAATGAAAAGATTGGACCACTCGTCCAAGCATCTATAACAGTGTCAGTAAGGTTCTCCTTTTTCCTATACCTACAGTGCAAAGTAAGTAAGTAAGTAAGTACGTACTAGTAAGTAAGTAAGTAAGTAGGTAAGTAATGGTAGGTAGGTAAGTAAGTAAGTAAGTAAGTAGGTAAGTACTGGTAGGTAGGTAAGTAAGTAAGTACGTAGGTACTGGTAGGTACTGTAAGTAAGTAAGTAAGTAAGTAATTAAGTGAGTAAGTGAGTGAGTAAGTAAGTACATAATTACTTACTAATTACTTATACTTTACAGTAAGTACAATTTGGATTTATTTGTACTTTACTCCCAATTTCCATTTTTTTTTGCTTCTACTCCACCACAGTACATCTCAAAGGCAGATATATACTGTACTTTTAATTATTTATTTGAAAACTTTAGTTACTGCAGTAGTTACAACACAAAGGCATATTAACCACTTCAGCCCGCATCATCATCATCATCATCATCATCATCATCATCATCTGACACATTGTGAGCAGTACAGTAGGTGTGCTATGATTTTTTAACTATTGAACTACTATAGAGATGCGCAGTGACGTCACCGCCCCGGTTCCGGAAGTATTTTCCCCATTCATTTTTCTCATAGACTTTTCGAAAATAATTTATATCAAGACGATTACACCGCGGTCAAAGCCAACTCAGGTCGTGACAAATCATGACAACAAACACAATATCGTCATATAATATATAATTGGGAAGAAGTAGAAAACGGCATGATACAAGACTTTTTGTTTCGTTTTTCATCTTAGAAATTATTTTATTGTCCCAAAAGTTTGTGTGTGTCATCATGATTCGTCACGACCTGAGTTGGCTTTGGCCGCGGCGTAATCGTCTTGATATAAATTATTTTCGAAAAGTCTATGAGAAAAATGAATTGGGAAAAGACTTCCGGAACCGGGGCGGTGACGTCACTGCGCTATGATCTTTTAACTATTGAAAACTTGAAATGGCACGTGTTCTGGATAATGAGGAGCTTTACAGTACTTTTTGATGCCAATAAGTTTGTACCTTTACTATAGTATATTGTGAATTAGAGACTTTTAATTGTAAAAGTGTAGGCTAGTTCTTAGATTGCAGTGTTGATGCTTTTTTTAAAATCTGTAAAATCTTTGGGTACGGTACTTTTTTCTTGGTTGCCCACCTCCAACTATGCGTGTCTCTGGGTGCAGCTTATCTGGTGTATTTATCCAGCGCTGATCCGTTGCAGCGCTGCTTGGGAAGCCTGAAGTCGAGTCAGGAATTTAGAGCTCTAACAGAGTTTATGTTGGCCGAGCCGCTTGAAACCAGAGTTCAAAATAAATCCAAACAAATCAACCCTAAAGGAACGGAGAGGAGAATGAAGGGGATGCCACTAGGCTAGATAAATAAATAGCAATTTCACAAAACAACCTTTGAATTCGGGCAAAAGGGGCTTCTGGTGGGGCTTCATGGGGGGAGGGTGCGTGTGTGTGTGTGTGTGTGTTGTGTGTGTGTGTGTGTGTGTGTGTGTGTGTGTGTGTGTGTGTGTGTGTGTGTGTGTGTGTGTGTGTGTGTGTGTGTGTGTGTTTTAAGGGGTTGCATACATGGCCGCGGGAAGATATTGACAGTAGGGGGTGCTGGGCGTTCACTATGGGGTGCTGCAAGATGAGCACACACGCAAAATGTGTGTGAATGCGCATTGTGCATGCACATTTTCATGCATTTACACACGGAAAAGTGGCTTTTACCTTCCCTCTCCACATGCATGAGCTAACTGACACAGGTACCTTAGCCTCTGATACAACGATAGAGCATATGTATAAGGCCTATTAACAGGAATCTGTTTTCATTAAAATAACTAGTATTTTCCTCCTCCTGTCCAAGGGGGGCTGTGTCTGAAAAAAGGGGGTGCTCAAGCCCCCCCAGCACCCCTACTTCCCTCAGCCATGGTTGCATAGCTGACAGAGGAGACTGGGAGACAGACAGTCAGAGTGTTATATTGAATTGCCAGTGGAGGTAGTTTTAGGACTGACTGAATGATTTGGGGTTATGATGTGTGCTCTTTAGTTAATACTCTGACAAGGTAGAAGCTGTATAGTGGACAGAGATGGGTGTAACTAGTAATATAAAATAATATTATTACAGTAATATTACTTTTTTCTGTGGAAGTAACTAAGTTCTAATATTACAGTTACCTCTACTAATATTACTAGTTATTTCTTCATGCTGCTGCTTTTAACAATATTGTGTTGGTGAAGGGAGTTGAGCTAATGCCACAATACTTTGAGCTAAAAAAGTGTGATGAACAGGCTGCAACCTATTATTATTACAGTCAGACGTACAAAGACACAGAGTGTCAAAGTTGCGACATTGAGCAGTCAGAAACTGAGTGCTCAAGAGCTGTCCGTGCAGCTTTTTCCCAGATGAGGGCGCAAAAGTAAGATAAAAAAGTAATACGTAATATGCTACGTATTACTCTTGAGCCCAAGTAAGAAGTAATGTGATATTATTAATTTCCTAAAAGGGTAATAGGTAATAAATCATATATTGCCCAACACTGGTAGTATATCATTCATATTTCTTATTTTAGGTCAATTCAGCCACACATTCTAATGGGAAAGTCTCCAGTAAACTAAAAACTACCTCAAACTTGCGTAGAGAAAGTATGCAATGTTTGTTGTTCCTCTCCACCGTCAGACACGGTCGGAGACGTGTGTGGACTGGAGGAAAACCATCTGAACCGAAAGCCCTCACAGATTACCAGGGAAATCCAGCAGTGTGCTGGAAGTGTTTCGCAGCTCTCCCCAGAAGCACTGCACACATTCTAGGCATGCTTTGAGGATAAGAACGCCTAAGCCACGCATGCACCGCCTCAGACGCAAGCGGCACCACATCTACGGTATTAAAGAGTCAAGACCAAGGCTCCGAAAAGGCTCCGAAAAATCTACTTCCCCGCCAGGCAATCAGATTTATGACCGATTGGCACTATAAGCCTCATGTTGTATGCCTAACACACACACACACACACACACACACACACACACACACACACACACACACACACACACACACACACACACACACACACACACACACACACACACACACACACACACACACACACACACACACACACACACACAGGCAGTTCAAAAATCATGATAAAGTTTACTGACAACCCGTCTTTGGCACAGACGATAATGAGACAGCGGAGGCAGACAGAGAGGAAGTTTTAGAGCCCTGACATTGTGGTGTCAATCTCCATCTTGACATGGGTGAAACAAAGGAAGCTGCTGGGAGCACACCCACCCACCCACCCCCGGCCCCCTTTCACATGGGCTACTGCAGTGGTAGTGAGGACCATATGGGCCGGTCACAGCATGGGGCACACCATCATCAAGACCATAGATATAGAATGGTAGACGACTCCTCCGGCTCTGGGGCGTCTGTTAAAAAAAGGGGAAGGCAGGCTTCCGGTATTCTGAAGAAGAAATTCTGAAGCACACTTCTGTGTTTAAAATTAAACTCTCTAGACTTGGTGAAGTTGGACCTGAGTTGGCTCTGTCTATGTCTGTTTTTTCCAATGTACACCAAATCCTTTTTGCAAAAATCACTCATCTCTTGGGTTTCAAGTGTTTCTCCAAATGTGTGCCGCAGAATACTTGTAATATTTGGAATTAACTTTCACTTCAGTTAATCAATCACACTCTATGCTTTGTGAAACAGACGTGTTTGCTCTGTATTTTTTCAACCCACGCAAAATCTCTTTGCCCCAAACAGGCAGCTCTCAAGTTCACAAGGCGTCACTTTGTGGTTGTATCATTCGTTTTTGGTGGATGTTTACCCACTTTGTCGCACCGTAAATATGACTCTTGGGTCAAGGATCCAAGACTCACTCTAGAAATGGACGGCTCCCACTGTGGGACGCTAAACGTTACCAGAGCATATAGTGCTGATGCAGCAGCAGCAGCTGCTGAATCAGGGACATTTTCTGCAGCCATACGACATCTGAACTCTCACACACCTTCTGACCAGGGGCGGATTGGCCATCTGGAGTACAGGGAGTTTTCCCGGTGGCCTGCGCCACCTAGTGGCCTGGACAAGATCCAAAATGCACTAGTGGCACTTCCAAAATGCACTAGAATGTGCTAGATGCTCGCCTGGAACATACAGATCAAAATGACCATTAATCTTCTACATTCTCTAGTTGTGTAGACTAAGTTGGGCTAATTCACATGATGAATATTAGGGTGTAAAAAAAATTACGCTCTCAAAGAGTTACATCTGGTTAACCAGCTGCCCCCCCTCCCCCAGGTTGGCCTGGCAAAGGCAAAATTGTCCCGGTGGGAAAATATGTGCCAATCCGCCCCTGCTTCTGACCATTAATGTGGCTACAGTACCAGTTGTACTGTGTGTGCAGAAAACACCGTGAACACTAGTGTTGTTCTCAAAATCACCTAAATCGAGACCAAGACAAGACCAAGATCTAAGGGGGTCGAGACCAAAACGAGTACGAGACCACCATGATACGAGATCGTCGAGATTGAGCACCTATGGGGTCAAGACCAAGAACTAGAGCCGTCGAAACTAGGGACAAGACCCAGAGAAGTCAAGGCCAAGGCAGAGATCAAGACCACTGCGAGGAAGAGACCAATACATTATTTTTTTGTATCTAAATTCTCACTGTAGTTGTGGACTGCTACCGATATGCATGTCATCCATTCAGCACAGTGCACCTCTCTGCTGTCTCATAATGGATATAGAACATTTCCTTTGCATTGTCGAGACATTTGCTTGCAACAAGAGCATGACAAATTGAGGGCGAGACTAAGACAAGACCACGAGACAATGATAAGCAAGAGCAAAACCAAGACAATTTGAGGGCAAGGCAAAAACAAGACGAGAACGAAGAAAAAAAGTTTTTGAGGCAGCCTTAAGTCGAGAAAATGACGCGAGAACTACAACCCCCCCCCCCCCCACACACACACACACACACAAACACACAAACACACACACCCAAACTGGCACAATAATGTCCAGTGTCTCACACAGCAGAAACCAGGCATGAGTGGTACAGTAAAGAACAAGATTAAGGGGTTCAATTTATGATAGTTCGATGGGTTCAGCAAAATAGATTGTGTTAGTACTGCAGTCAAATCCCATTTATTTATCTTATCCAATCTTTTGGTCCAACTGATGCATTTGCAAACGGTTCAATCTCTAAATGTGCCCCAAAACGGATTTGTAAAAAAAAATCCGATTTGAACACACCCACTATTGCACACAACCATTTTCATTGTTGTGTTATCCTTATACAATCCTTTGTAATTCATACCAACGTGGGGCCGTTTGTGAATCTTGCCGCTGAAAGCAAAGATTATAAAAGGCAATGTTTTCCCATTTCCTTAAAAAAAAGTCCTTAGATCGTTCCCATTAGGCCACCATGGCTTACAGTACATAAGAATTCATCACAAACGATGACAAGAGTCATATACTTTTACAAGCTTTTCCCAAGTGTCAAAATAAGTTAGCCGGACTTGAAGTAAGGAAGAGGAGAAACAACTACACATTGTTCCACAAGTGTTGCATTAAATTCAAGGTTTAAGCCGCAGTGGAAATGGGGCCTGCAAGACTTTTGGCTTCCGTTATTCCTGGAGACAGAATGTTTAGCCTGTGTGTGTGTGTGTGTGTGTGTGTGTGTGTGTGTGTGTGTGTGTGTGTGTGTGTGTGTGTGTGTGTGTGTGTGTGTGTGTGTGTGTGTGTGTGTGTGTGTGCGTGTGTGCGTGTGTGTGTGTGTGTGCATGAGCGTGTTAAACTTTCGCTTCACACCATTTCCCCGCCTAACGTGAACCATACCACCTTGGCTGCCGGCTATGTCAGACCAGAGGTTGTTAATTGCACTGTAGATTGCAGAAATGCACTGAAGGCGCGAGTGGAGACCACGGTGTACGGTAGCACAGAAGTGTGTGTGCATGTCTGCATGTGTGAATGTACACATATGCATGCATGCTGCACACTTGTCTGAGCACTGGTACTGTATGTGCGTAAAAATGAAGGCGTGAGTGAGGATTACGGTGTTATGTGTGGTCTATACCTGATCTCACAGGGTGTAGTAGAATATGCACAGAATTTCAATTCTCTACATAAACAACTAGAACACGCAAAAATCTGTGCATATTATACTAAAATAAATCCTTACATATTATACTAAAATAAATCCGTACATACAGTATTATACTAAAATGAACATATATGAACGGACATACTGTATGTTTTCATTGACCGACCCGGAGCATTGTGAAGCACCACTGAGCAAGGCAGCACGGCAAATTGCCATGGTGAACATTTCGAAGGTCGGTAGAGCCGACTCAGCCGCGTCAGCCGGAGTTACGATGTGTTGAGGACAGAATAGTAAATATTTTAAAACACAAATTGACCCACCCCCAACTTGTCATGGTGACGCACTTCTGCGTTTGTGAAAACCACACCGAAGTAGATTTCTAAAAGTGTATGCATGCAATTCTAAAGGTTGCATAGTGTACTATTATCTGTGCGATCGGGTTGGTGTGGCAGCAATGTGTGAGTGCGTGAGCCTGTAGCAACAAACGCAAGAAGGCCTAACGGACATGAGAGGCCATGCACATGTACTGTACATGTTAGGTGATTTTTAATGGTGTCCTATATATATATATATATATATATATATATATAATATATATATATATATATATATATATATATATATATATATATATATATATATATATATATATATATATATATATACGCAAAAATGAAACCAAATGGACCCTTGCGGGTCCATTTGGTTTCATTTTTATACTCTCAAGAGTTAAAATATTCATCATCTAAATCAGCAGCACTTAAGAAGTCTACACTGTTTTGTTTGCAAAATCAAGCCAGTAATTGTGGACAAAACCAAAACAATTCTTTGGTTTTAGGTCTTTGGGGTGAAAATGTAATGAAATAGTGGTCCGTGGCTCAAATGCTGAATAAATGGTGGTCCCTGGTGTCAAAAAGGTTGAAAACCCCTGGCCTATACAATTGGATGCTTGCGAGTAAACAGAGAAACACACATCACTTGCAGCGGAGAGTGGTGGTTTGATTGTGAAGTTGAGTGTTTGGAACTCCAGGAGTGAGAACAGGAAGAGAGCTTTAAAACTCTGCTCTCATGAGCATCCTAAAACACTTTTACTGACTTTTTATTGTGTTGCGGGAGTGTGTGCAGAGGTAATGAGTCTATATACGTCTTTGTTTGTGTGTGTGTGTGCGTGTGTGTGTGTTTGTGTGTGTGTGTGTGTGTGTGTGTGTGTGTGTGTGTGTGCGCGTGTGTGCGCGCGTGTGTGTGTGCGTGTGTGTGTGTGTGTGTGGGTGTGTGTGTGTGTGTGTGTACTATACGTGCCTGTGCATGTGTGCGTGCATGCCATGCATAGAGGCATTGTATTTTCTATATTTTTCCCCCTCCCTGTGCAGTGCAGTGTGTTTCTGGCATTGTTGTATGCCCATGACACCAACTGGTTGTAAAATTTGTACCCGAAGGCTTTGGCACATTGTTGGGTGGGGGCAATAAGGGCAATGTTTCTCGGTCTAAAGGATCGTGGGAGGCTGGCACTCCACCGTGGCTTAAAACTGCATGCAGAGAGAACGCGACCCAGGCCTATAATCCCCGAGTGCACCATCTTTCTGAAAACAAATGATGTAGCAACAATTTGCATTTTATGAACCCACAGTGTTATTGCCTTGCAGGCGGCGCCTGCTGATGTACAGTGCATGTGTCATGGTTGTGTTTCCAACATGATGATGCCATGTCTATGTCTGTATGCATTTTCCGCAATGCAAAGAACCACAATCCAAATCTAAATTATTCATGTCAATTTATATTAATCAATGACGCCGTGAGGCCTCTTATAGTCAGACGCACACACACACGTGTACATATGCGCACACACGCCAGGGTTGTTTTCCATCCACTACCCTTTTTCGCTAGTGAAAACTAAATGGATTGGAAACTACATGAAAACTAAGCTACGATGACTATAACTAAGACAAATATATTGACAGTTTCGTCAACCTTTCGTCACAATTAAAGGTATAGTAAGTGATTTCACATGATTCAAAATATGTTTTAAGGCTGTTGCAAATAACAAGTTAATGGGATTGAATTAATTTTAATCTGCTTAATTTTTTTTAACACAATTAACTCATGTGCACACTGGCTCAACCCACTGAGCATTTTCTCATTGAAAAAAAGGGTAGAGCACGGTTTTACAGAGACATATAGCCGTGTGTCTCCCTGTAACCAGACCCTTAGAGTATATCTTGAGTGATCTACAAGAATGGGGGCTTGTAGATGACCTATTTTGATAAATATTTAAAAGATAAAAATATCTTTTTTTCCCTCAGATTCTGTTTCTTTTTTAAATGTTCAAATCCTGTACAGGAAAACATGGCATATTTTGTACATAGTTTGTATGATGATTAATCATGAAGTTCATTTGGAAGCTTTGGGCTTGGGGAGAAACGTGTTTTGTCCAATCACCAAATGCTCCTTTAAAACTAGACAAATATTAGGAAGGCACCAGTGAACAAGAGATCCCACATAAGCCATTTCACAATTGGTTTCTTGTTGAAAATAGCCGATCTACAAGATCACAACGCATCACAGCGTCTTGTGAAAAATATTGATATTTAGTCGACTAAAACTAGACTTACACAAAACATTCCAGGTGACTAAAAATATGCAAAACTACTGAAAATGACGCTTAATTCAAAGAAATTTGCTGCCAAAAACAACACTGTGCGCACACACACACACACACACACACACACACACACACACACACACACACACACACACACACACACACACACACACACACACACACACACACACCATATCCATACCATATAACCTCACACTTTCACAGATTTACAGGTTCACACCTGGAGGCCGAAGCAGCCCGAACCAGCGCCGCTCCACCAATCGCGGCGCAGCAATTTTAGCTCTCACAGGGGAGCCAGCCAATTAGAGGCCGGTAATGCGGTCCACATGAGCGGCAGTTCTCTGGGTAGTCTCAGCAGGTGTCCTGTTGATTATGATCTGCCAGTCCGCTAAGTAGAAGCATACCTGCATATACAGTATATAGGAGGTACTTTTTTTCCCTCTCTTTTCTTTTCAGTCTCTATTAAGCCTCTAAGGTTACGTGTAGGGGTTAGCTACGTACTTTTATATTAGAGTTAATGAGCAAGCAGGTCTGGCTGCCATGCAAGGCTTGGTTGGCTGTTCATACCCCCTCCAGCCCGCGTTATTACCTCTCACTACGGGTGCGTTCGGATGTATGCTTACCGGGAGCACACTCGTATATATTTTTGTTTGAATTGCCCAGTGTGTCTCAGTCAGTGCACGATATCCCGACGCACCCTTATATCAAATGCTGCGGGCAATACAAGGTACAGATGTGTTTTCATGGCGCTGAGATCAGGTGTATCACACTATGGAATGCCAGCTTGGTTTGATAACACTTCAGTTAAGTTATAATCACGAATGCATTGACTGGTCGGTCGGTCCACGCAGAAATGCAGAAGTGATGGGAGTCAGCTGGAGAGAGACCCTCACCACAAAATGCTCTTTCGGAATGCCATAGTGAAGCAAATGCCCTGTACTGTATAGAATACAAACAGCTTCCATCGCTTATAGACATAATAACCTAACTAAATGCAGGCCAAGACACAGGAATTATTAATTTGGTATGCAATAAAAATCGTGAATTGTCTCCTAATTAAAGGAGCGCCTTTGGCACTTATACTACAGTACGGCTCTACTTAATAATCCTCCTCAGGCAAGAGACAAAGCAGATTATACGTCAATAAACGAAGGCATTGATTGGACAACTTTCAGAAGTGACCGACATTCACATCACATTCACATTGTACATCAGTCTGTTTCTCTCATGCGATATGTCTGCAGAAGTATAATAATATATGTATATCACTGAATATTTTGGATGTCAAGGCTAACCACGTAACTGACTGCTGGGGACCCTGAGGGGCTAGAGTTCTCAACGGGGCTGGAAAATTGAGGCCTGGCCCTAACTGGGCCCTAACTGATCAAGCCCAAGGCTTGGCCCGGCCTGACTAATTAGCGTAGATTTTAGGCCCGACCCAGCCCTAAAATGTTGGATTGGGTCGGGCCTGGTCAGGTTGCGGTAGAGGTTGAGAAGAACTCTACTAGGGTCTATACTTGGTAGTTGGTAGCCTCCATTTTCCCGCAACGTGTAACATTGTGAGCTAATATGTGTTATTTTCACCCAACGTTCGCGCTGACGCCTGTAAGGGTGCATTTGGCTAAGAATCTCTCCCGTTGTCGATGTGAATAAAACATCAAAACATCAAAAACGTGTGTAACTTTCCAGCGATATGAGACTGAATCACTGGACTTGCAGGAAACAATGCTCCACTAAACTGGCCTAAGAAGTAATAAGCTTTTAGCTGCCCAACCATGGGCTTGTAAAACCTCCACCCTCTTTCCACCGTGGCTACAATTCAACTGCTATAGCCTTCAAAAAGTGACCACACGGCACATACGCACGCACGCGCGCACACGCACACACGCACATACACGCATGCACGCACGCACACACACACACACATACACACACACAAGCATTATCAGTTTCATGACAACATAAAAGCTATCACTCTCTCGGTCCTGTTTTTCCTCTGACGCACGTGTGTACGTTGGTTCCCTCTGGCACTTAACCCATTAAGACAGTGGTTTTCAACCATTTTGATACCAGGACTATTTATGATGTAAAAATGATGAGTGTGATGTAAAAATGTGTAAAAATGAAACTAAATGGACCCTTGCGTCCATTTGGTTTCATTTTCATGCTCTCATTTTCATGCTCTCCCAGAGTTACATCTGGTTAACCAACTTTCCATCATTTAGCTGGGTGACAACCTGGAACCCTCTAAAGGACCACTGGTGGTCCCCAGACCACTGGTTGAAAACCACTGCATTAAGATACGTGAGGCCGATTCTATGAATGCCTTCAAATCGGTAGTTCAGTGAGTTCTATCACATTTTCAAGATATTCCCAAATTGTTCAAAGGGTTGCATTCTGTAAAAGATAGCAGCTTGCAGTGCAGCACAAAGTTGCGTTAACATGGGCAAAGACACAGTCTTACTATTCATGTTCAGTGGAAGCCATGCAGTGCCATGAAGATACAGATTTGACGTTTGTAGCTGCTGCAAAAGCTACAAAACTACAAAAAATTGTTGAGCTACTTTCAACTTCAGATACAAAGATAGAAATCTAGATATACTTTATAGTTTATAGTACATCTTTGCAGTTTTTGCTTCTGCCCATGAACGTAATTTATCCATACATACAGTAGATGCTGTACTTTGTTGACCGATTTTCATCCTTAATGGTCACCATCATATTCTCCCTTTATACTAATTACACAATAGCCCTTCTACCTGCTTTCACATTAGGGACACAAGGTGTATAAATAGATAACTTAAAACCATCAGTAGACAACAACATGTTACCAGGGATACTCTTTTCATACACTTTTCACATTGTTGTTTTTTTTGTTGTTGTTGTTGTTTTTTTATTTAAAACATATGTTTTTTATGGCAAGACCTTTGTGCTCAAGCCAGGCGTCTATAAGAGGGTCGGTCAGTCTGTGTGAGAGTGGCCGTCTGCTCATTTGTTTCCCCAAAGAAATTAAGAGTAATTTTGCGATGCGATCAGCAACACATGTTTAGCCAGAAGGGCATATACACAAATATTTGTTTACACTATACACAAATATTTGACCAGATTTTTCAAGTCCAGTTCAGTTCAATGGTGTTTGGCTTAGGCTATAAAGCTGGAGTCATTATTATGTCAAAGGTCGACCAAATTAAGTCCAAGACCTACATCAGGGGTTTTCAACAGGTGGTCCGGGGACCACCAGTGGTCCCTGAGAGGGTTTCAGTTGGTCCCCAGCTAAACTGCTTAACCAGATGTAACTCTTGAGAATGTAAAAATGAAACCAAATGGACCCTGGCGGGTCCATTTGGTTTCATTTTTACACTCTCAAGAGTTAAAATATTCATCATCTGAATTAGCCCAAGTCTACACAACTTGAAGATGGACAAAAGCAAAAGAAATCTTTGGCTTTGGGGTCTGTGGGGCTAAAATGTCCTCAATTGGTGGTCCGTGGCTCAAATGCTGAATAAATGGTGGGTCCTGGTATCAAAAAGGTTGAAAACCCCTGACCTAGATCAATGGTTCTCAAACTGGGACCCACAGGGGTCCTAGTCTGAGTAGTTACTGGACTGTAAGTCTGAGAATGAATATCCACATCGGCAACAGAATCTATATATAGGAATTAGTTCCTATTTAGAGAGGATGAAAATGATTTCAAAATTAGTAGTAGTTGAAATTATTATTTTTGAGGATCCCTGATCTAGATAAAAGCCATTGTATTCCCATGTGGAATCGGATCTCCAAAACCACATGATAATTGTGTGGGCTAAACGTGTCCTGACAGCACAACTTTCAATTATTCCTGCAAGCTTGACTATTAGGCGATTCTGCAGTAGTAGAAGGTAAAAATGGGGAAAAGAGTAAAAAGAAAAAAGAAAGGCACCTAAATTGGAGTTACATGCTTTCCTTTTAAATCACCAGTATCTTTAGAATTCATTTGAAAGAGGTCTTATCTGCAAGCAGGGCCACATGCATGGCACTTTGGGGGAGTTTGTGTGTGTGTGTGTGTGTTGTGTGTGTGTGTGTGTGTGTGTGTGTGTGTGTGTGTGTGTGTGTGTGTGTGTGTGTGTGTGTGTGTGTGTGTGTGTGTGTGTGTGGTGTCGGTTTGGTCCGAGGGAGGTTTGCTAAAGTCATCTATCCATGCTACGACAAGGACAGACCTCTAGCTGGGATAGAAATCAAACACCCCATCTTATCTCCCTCTTAAAGAGCCCCCAACTCCCCCATTAACTCTCTTTGATCCTCTCTGATTTAAAGAGAAAGTAAAAGGGGGAGGCTGAGCCGAGTCCGAGGATACGGGAAACAGGGTAGACGTTTGAAAAATGGACCAGTGAGGTTCTGTGCTGTGAGGCTCACACAGAGGAACGCAGGAGGGCAGTTTCATCGGGGGCATTAAAATGGCATGGCTCTCCGGGGGGAGGGCGGGTGGAATCAATTTGCGACCGCAATGTACGGGTGGCCAATGGTCGTGACCGATGGCCAAAACAGACGCGTCAAATTTATGCTATTTTTTTAACTTCTGTGACATCATTTTGCAGCTGTTTCATAACATAACAGTTGGCTTAATAGTCAGGGGTTAAGGTTAGGTTAGGGCATGGGTTTTACTGAGATAATGTTTAGGGTTAGGGGTTAGGATTAGGTTTAGTAGGTTCACCGGTCGAGACAAACGGTTGTGACCGTTTTACGTTGCGACGGGTGGCCAACGGTTGCGACATATGTCGCAGTTGCAAATTGATCTCGCTGTCTCTCTGGCAAACACGCAAGCCGCTGAGACGTGATTCATTTGGATTCATTAATTACAAAAACAATAATGAGGTGATTAAAAACATGAATGCATTTCAATTATTCTTATTTTTCGCACCACAGACAAACTCACTGGGCAAATTTTGGTGCACCAATCAGCAGTGGCAAAGCCGAAACTTGAGCCTGTTTTTACTTCATGTTGCGTCTCCCATTTCTACTGTGCAGCCTTCTGTCACATAGGTTGTTACAGAAGCTTATCTAATGCACAGATGCATGTATTCTCTTAAAGCATACCTGGGCATTATGCCCAGGTATGCTACACTACAAGCTATATCCCCAGAAAATTGTAGCAAGCTACGCTACAAGCTACATGACAAAAGTAGCTTGATGTAGCTCGCTACTTCAACACTACATAATATAAATATATATCTCAACTTAGTGTAGGCTACAACCTTCTAAATAGTAATATAAAATAATATAAATAAAAAAGTAATAATAATAACTTAGCGGTGGGTTTGAACATAGGATGGTGGCATGTTTAAGTTTTGGGATGTATGTTGATTCATGTAGTTAAGCTATGTAGCTTAGCTACTTGTAACAAGCTACTGCCCATCACTGTTGGTCCCTCACTACTTCAGAGGGAGTGAGTGACATCCAACAATGTGAACTGAGCGGTGCCAAACCAAGAATAAATGTTCAAGCCATGGAGCGTGACCTTTCCTTGCCGGGGATAACTAGCGTCACATTGTGTGCAATATATTGCTCTGCCCCGATATATCAGCCATTATTTGACTCAGGAGCGGATGTAACATTTCCCAATTCGGGGGGCAAGAGAAAATGGTATGGGTGCGAATTCATCGCCCGTGGCGCGAGGCGACATGGGCGATGAAGCCGCACCGATACCATTTTCAGTTACAGGACTTTTATTTGGCAATTAACTAAGCATCAGTAATACCATCAGTGGACTCAGAGAGTTTTCCGTTTTCAATGATGAAATGCTGTTGGTTTAGTGGTGCCACAACTAGTTAGTAGCAGCTGTAGTGTTTCAAATCACTTTAAATATAAGCACATTAATTTGAAATATTTTGGGTTGTTTTGCATGCCATCATGTTTGCTGGGGCAGTCAGGGCATTTAGGGGGGCACCCCCCCCCCATTCCCATGCCTAGATCCGCCCCTGATTTGACTTCGCTCTGGTTCAGTGGGCTTTTCGAAACCCAGGGATCGGCATCGGACCCGAAAATGTTGCACCAGATCAGCAGATGATGATGATGAGACTGAGCAGTGTGCCTCCTCTGTGTCTTTTTTTTGTTTTGTTACCAAGGCAGATGACAGCAAAGCTAACAGGAAGTACAGCAGATTTATAGCTGCAAAGCTGTGGTGGGATTTGACCGACAGCCAGCTGAGATACACATCTGGCTCCAGAGCGCAGCGCGCTGCTACAGCCACTATGACACTGACACCACAGTGGAACAATGCTCATCATCTACTACAGTGGTTTTCAACCGGTGGTCCGGGGACCACCAGTGGTCCTTGAGAGGATTCCAGGTGGTCCCCAGCTAAGTTGGTTGACCAGATGTAACTCTTGAGAATGTAAAAATGAAACCAAGTGGACCCTTGCGGGTCCATTTGGTTGTCATTTTTACACTCTCAAGAGTTAAAATAATCATCATCTTAATAAGCTCAAGTCTACAGAACAGGAAGATTAATGGTCATGGACAGAAGCAAAATAAATCTTAGTTTAGTTTTTGGCTCTGTGGGGCTAAAATGTCCTCAAATGGTGGTCCATGGTATCAAAAAGGTTGAAAACCCCTGATCTACTACACTGCCCCGCCATGCCAAACGCCAATACTCACGTTTTAGGACCAGAATCAATTATTATATTCTGTATTCTGAAGTGACCCTGTGACAAAAAAGTGGTTGTGCATTTCAAGCATGCACATAGTATATACAGTATATTCACACACTTTGCACATATGAATGCACGCACGCACGCACGCACACACACACACACACACACACACACGCACACGCACACGCACACACACGCACAAACAGTACCACTACCTATACTCTAAGCTCTGAATCAACATCTGAAAGTAATTCAGGTCTGTTTGTGTGTGTGTGTGTGTGTGTGTGTGTGTGTGTGTGTGTGTGTGTGTGTGTGTGTGTGTGTGTGTGTGGTGGAGGGTGACCCCCTCACTGAGACAGCGGAGGAAGGGGGGAAGGGGATGGACGGAGTTAGAGAGGAGGTATGGAGGGAAGGATAGGGAGTGATAAAGGGAGGGGGGGGGGGGTTAGAGGTATAAAGCGTTTTGGGAAACGTGGAGTGGACCGGCAATTAAAATCCCCTTTTCTCCGGCCCTTTTGAAGGAATTCCCAGTGGGGTTGAGTCAAAGCGGGATTAATCACCTTCCCTTATCCCTCTGGAACCTGCAGCCCTCTCTCTCTCTCTCTCTCTCTCTCTCTCTCTCTCTCTATTTCCTTTTTTCTTTTCTTTTTTACAAGCATGTGTCATTTCCTCATTAATATCCTGGGAAAGGAAATCGAGGGCCATGGGCGAGGCAACTTACCTTTTTTATTTTTTTTGTTTCTTACTTATAGAGCTTAAATTATTTTAACAAACGTGTGTGTGTGTGTGTGTGTGTGTGTGTGTGTGTGTGTGTGTGTGTGTGTGTGTGTGTGTGTGTGTGTGTGTGATGAGTATGTGTATTAGGCTGAGGGATCTCTCTCTGCTTCTATAGAGCTGCGCAGTGACGTCACCGCCCCTGTTCCGGAAGTCTTTTCCCAATTCATTCTTCTCATAGACTTTTCGAAAATAATTTATATCAAGACGATTACGCCGCAGAAAAAGCCAACTCGAGTCGTGACGAATCATGATGACACACACAAACCTTTGGGACAATAAAATAATTTCTAAGATGAAAAACGAAACAAAAAGTCTTGTATCATGCCGTTTTCTACTTCTTCCTAATTATATATTATATGACGATATTGTGTTTGTTGTCATGATTTGTCACGACCTGAGTTGGC
>CM076975.1:35263895-35281395 GCA_039105355.1 Benthosema pterotum | reverse complement strand
AACCAAATGGACCCTTATAGATCTGTAATTGTTGAGAGTGTAAAATTCTCAAGAGTTAAATTATATTTAAACATCTGAATTACTTAATTTTTCAAGAATTGGAAAATGTAAAAGAATTGTTATTTTGACCAATTGTTTTGCTAGTTTATCTCTCCTAAATTGTGGACAAAAACTTGCAGAATAAATAGTGGGCCCTGGTATGAAAAGTGTTGAAAACCAGTGTTCTAGACAATGGGACGGCTCAAAGGAACCAATTTGTGAAGGAGGGAACAGGGAATCTTCGCCCTCACCAGGTTGGTGAGCATGCACCATGCACTGAGAGGGTTAGTAATTTGGTTTGGTTAAGGTTAGGGTTAGAGATAGGTGACAGTAATCTGGTAATCTGTGCTTGCGGCTAGGTTTAGGCTTAGTCTCCCTCGATCTAAATTAGTTGCTACCATAAACAAGTAGTCATGACCAGTTTTCAGCCACAGTTGCTCAGTAGTCGCGACCATAAGAACCACGACCATGAGCAGTTTATTCTTCCAGCCTCACAAGCATTGTAAAAAGCCAGGTCTGCGATCTCTGTGTAAGAGCTCGCAGGACATTATGTTTTGATTAATATGAACCACACACTGTTCTGCCTAAAGTAAATTGGATTAATCTACATAATTGCCTGCAGAGGCTCTGACATACAATATCTGGTGTCAAGCACAAGGTCAACACTTTAAAATAATATTTCAGTATTATGTTGTCAGCATATTACTGTACTTTGTATTTCAAATCCAATAAACTAAGTCAGCAACGTTGACTGAGCTCTGTCAACAATTTAGTCGTTTTGGCTTTGAATTCAGTATGCAAAGTTAACCATGACATGTCTTAAAGGAGTAGTTCATCCCGTAAAAAAACAAACCCCACAAAGCTGTTTTGCAGGGTTTTTCTTTATCATATTCCAAAGCCAATATTTTTGAAAAACGCAAATCATGACTGGGGCCTTGTGGTAGGCCAAAAGCCTGTACCACCAGACCTGAGCCTTGGCTTACCAAATAATTACTTCAACTCATGATGAAGTAAGCAGGGGGTACAGTAACATTTTTAATTGGGGCATCAGGTGATTTCTTTTGAAATGCAGGTTTTAATTATTATGGGATAATTATTTGGTAAGCCCAGGCCCAGGTCTGGTGGTGTAGGCTTTTGGCCTACACACCAAGCCCCGGACCTGATTGGCTGCCATGCAGCCAATGGAAGCCTTACACGATACGTGGCTACAGCATAGCGATTTGACAGAAACTGGTTATTGTCTTTGAATTGTTGCTTGGGTTGTGATGCATTGTGACCTTGAAAAGCTTAGTTTCAAGATTAGTTATTCCTTCCCTTAGATCAGTGGTTTTCAACCAGTGGTCCAGGGACCACCAGTGGTCCTTGAGAGGGTGCCAGGTGGTCCCCAGATAAGTTGGTTAACCAGATGAAAACTTGGTTAGCCAGTTGTAACCCTTGAGAGCGTAAACATGAAACCAAAGACATCCACAAAGTCCATTTGGTTTCATGTTTACGCTCTCAAAAGTTAAAATATTCATCATCTGAATTAGCCCACTTAATCAAGAAGAAGTCTACACAACTGGAGAATGTACAGTAGAAGAATGGTCGTTTTGATTTACTGCCCAGGCGAAAATCAGCCTGGAATTGTGGACAAAGACAAAATGAATCTTTAGCTTTGGGGTCTGTGGGGCTAAAATAGTGAATAGTGGGCCCTGGTATCAAAAAGTTTGAAAACCACTACCTTAGACGTGAGGACAACAGTTTTGGACATTATAAGGTGCATATTCACCAGCACCAAGAAAGACACTCAAGAGATTTTGGTGTGAGATAATGTCAACCCTATCGCCTGAGCACTGACTGGACACACGCACACACGCACACGCACACACGCACACGCGCACACACACACGCGCACACACACACACACACACACACACACACACACACACACACACACACACACAACACACACACACACACACACACACACACACACACACACACACACACACACACACACACACACACACACACACACACCCACAGGTCATAAACATGAGGAATGAGTCGACAGCTTGTGTGACATGATGTAACCTTGACAACGGCAGCCTCACTTTATCGACCATCGTGTGTTTGATGGTCACTCTCTGTCCACGAGCGACGTTTTGATGCTGTTTTGGAAAATGTTCATCCTGCCATCATAAGACAAACTAAATACACAGTGTTGCCATAAATAATATGAATCACTGGTGATGTTTTAAATTTATTTTTCCCATAACAGATGCTTTGTTTGTGTCTTTTTTTATGCATCCCTGGCCTTCGCATATCATCACAATGCTATGAATTGTGGCCTGTTTCCTCAACCAAAGTAAGCGGCAATGTAAACATATATCAAGTATGCATTAAGGACTCAAAATGCCTGCTCTCGTACGTTTGCTGATTTATTGTACAGTGCATGTGTGTGGATCATTTGATTGGACCCCAGAGAAGACAATGGCACAGAGCAATGATAGTCTGTATTTACAATGAACATCCAGTAGAGCAGGGGTTTTCAACAGGTGGTCCGGGGACCACCAGTGGTCCTTGAGAGAGTTCCAGGTGGTCCCCAGGCTAAATGATGGAAAGTTGGTTAACCAGATGTAACTCTTGAGAATGTGAAAATGAAACCAAATGGACCCTTGCGGGTCCATTTGGTTTCATTTTCACACCCTCAAGAGTTAGAATATTCATCATCTGAATTAGCACTATTTAATTAAGAAGTCTACACTGTTTTGTTTGCAAAATCCAGCCTGGAATTGTGAACAAAACCAAAGGAATTCTATAACGTTAGGTCTTTGGGCCTAGAATGTCATCAAATGGTGGTCCGTGGCTCAAATGCTGAATAAATGGTGGTCCCTGCTGTGAAAAAGGTTGAAAACCCCTGCAGTAGAGTATCATATCCAGCTGGAAGTGTAGCTACCTTCAAAGAGTGTATAACAAGGTTACAAATTTCTTTCCAAATCATCAATGTTCAATTGTTCATATACTGTAGTGGAGCGGTTGCATCCTTAGCTTGAAAGTACTGTAGAGCATACTTGAACAATTTTGAGTTGAGAAATTGTTGCACATGCTCTTAACCCACACCGACTTATAGTAAGCAAGAACAAAGACATAGTAACACTTGTCCACAGTCCATTAACCTCCATATGCCATCCACAATCGCTAAGATTGCCTAAGATTGCCGGATTGCAGGATTTGTCCATTTCCAACAACATGCCTCAAATCATTAACACTGTGTGCTTCAGTGACATTATGCAGACACATTCTTAATAGGCTGAGGTAGAAATGCCACATCTGCCAGTTACCATGAGGACAATTTTGTTAAAACCTATTTCTGTATATTACACATAAATATTTTATCCTCACACCACACACATCATTGACATCGATATACGCTATCTACATATTAGAAATGTATATCTGTATAGCAACACCAACAGGTGGATTTCTGAAAATAAAACACCATTTTTGAAAATGCCTGAAAACATCCAATTAAAAAAAAATAAAACTTCATGCAGGGCTTAAAGTTCTCAGCCCTGGGCACAGACTTCTTGCACTGTTTATGTTACACCATGAACCTTTTTTGCCAAACATCACATACACTCCTATCCTCCTGGTGGAGACCTGTGACCAGAAGGGCACTTTATCTAGTTCTCTGTGTCTCTTTGCCCGCTTTTCACACACGTTGTGGATTAGGCACCCACTGCTACTTGGAGGAACCAAAGCTCAGATATCACATGCTTTAACTGGCAAATAACACACACACACACACACACACACACACACACACACACACACACACACACACACACACACACACACACACACACACACACACACACACACACACACACACACACACACACACACACACACACACACACACGCATCTCATAGCTGGATAGCAAGCAGCATGTACGTATGTAATCATATCTTTGTAAGTGGAGCAGATAGCATCACGGACAGGGGGCTGGCGGTGGAAATGAGATGTTGATAGTCTAATAGCATTACCATGGATCACATAACACACACACACACACGCACGCACACGCACACGCACACACACACGCGCGCACACACACACACACACACACCTGTAATGGCATTAAAGTGGATTGGGTTACATGCAGTAATTGACCTTGCGATATATCCTGGCATTTCTACAGGGTAAGTCACCTTCCATTTGTGTCAGAAACAAAGGGATGTTTTTTTTTCTTTTCTGTCAAATATCTCTGTCGTCTTGGCTGACTTGTGAACATGTATGAATCTGCTACTGAGTACGGACTACACGTTTTAAGAATAGTACGGTAATAACAGTTAAAGTACAGGATTACCTTGACCTGGCTGGAATTATACAGTATATTCATCTTTCTGATACATATATAAACAAGGGTAAAAGTCACACTTTGGCTCCATGGAAGCAGAGATGAATGAATAACGCTTCATAGTTGTTTTGAAAATCCCCTAAAACTAGATTTTTTATGTAAGTGTACAAATTGACATTTATTGAGACAGCTTTATACACACACGCACATGGCCAAATACAGGCAAATATGCATGCGTGCACACACACAAACACAAAACACTGATTCCCTTTTGCATGTACAGTAGTTACACAATGAAACATGAGCACACACACACACACACACACACACACACGTTTACTTTTGCATGGCCTTTATATCCGGCAGCGATTTACGTCTGTTTTGATTGGCCGTCAGACCAGTGTCGGCTGGGCCTGGAGGTGGCGAGGAGGAATGTGAATACACACACACACACACACACACACACACACACACACACACACACACACACACACACACACACACACACACACACACACACACACACACACACACACACACACACACACACACACACACACACACACACACACACACAACACCACACACACACACACACACACACACAGCAGGGCAGGAATGTGTTGTTGTTACAGTGGAGTGGGCTCTCTGCCTCCAGTACTCACCACCCTCTACACTGATAAGAACACAAATATCAGATAGGAAAGAATGCATATGGAGAGATGGAGAGAGAGAGAGAGAGAGAGAGAGAGAGAGAGAGAGAGAGAGAGAGAGAGAGAGAGAGAGAGAGAGAGAGAGAGAGAGAGAGAGATGGAGGAAGAAAGAGAGAGTGTGTGTGTGTGTGTGTGTGTGGGGGGGGTGGCTGTGGATAATGGGGGATGGAGGTAATGTTGGATGGAAGGAAGGAGTGGGAGGCGTGGTGGAGGAGGTGATGGAGGCAGAGAGGAAAGCATGGAGGAGAACAGAGAACAGTGATGGAGAGAGAGAGAGATGAGCCAACACAAAATGAGGTAGAGACTGAGCTACACTTCCTAAGAGTCTGTCCACTGTACCAAGCCATCAGAGACATTTACCGGTACAGTACCTCCCACGGATCACAGCCACCCAAGGAGAGTTTGAAAACATTACCAATGACAAAAAAAAAACTCCCATACCTAGTCGGTGAAGTACAACAATGTGCAAACATAGCAGAAGGATTTGTGAGCTGCTGTGACAGGAGAAGAATGGCAGATGCAACACAACCACCCTAAAGAACAATCTTTGAGGGTATTTTTGGTACATAGAAATCGACTTATTGATTATTCTGACTCTGTAATGTACACGGTAGATCATTGTTTTATTGATTGTATTTGTACTGCTGTACCGTTGTAATGTATTGCTTTTTTGCCTTGGCAATGTAAACCTATGTTGACATATGTTCTTTAAATGTATGTTCTTTAAATACAGACTGAATTAAGAGTCACCAGAGTAGGACTTCTATCCTAGTAATCTGTGCTGTCCATGGCACACAGTCAACGATCGGCCATATGGACTGTGCATTCACCACTCATCACACAATACGGCAGAGCCCATGCGCCAACCTCCGCTGGTCTCCCTTATATCGGCGGACCACAGAAGACAACAGAAACAGGGCTTCTTCTTATCCTTGAAAAAAAAAACACATGCATCAAACATGTGCGATGCCTTGTACTGTACATTGGCGGCTAGAGCTGGATAATGATAACGTGCATCCCTTCCAAATGCCTTATGTCATTCACTTCAGTTCCTCCACCTGCCTATAAAAAGTGCCCTAGAATTAGGTGAGAATATTTTTGGAGGATCAAACCAAAAATATTGTTGGATGAGCTTTTGCCAAATCAATAAGTGTATATTTCAACTGAGTTTGTCCATCATTTGTATCCTGAAATGAAATACAGACTCCATCACACCTTCCACATTTAGGCATGCATCTTACTTGTTAGCTTACCGTTTACTTTGTAGATTTGGATTTATTATTAAAAAAAATACACATAAACACTCCAGGCCTTGTCTGGGTCCCTGCCTGATTCACTGCGTTCTGTCATACTCAAAATGTCATTGCGCTGCTCAGTCTAGGTTCTGGACCTATTCTCCACAGGTAGGCGGGAAATACTGGATGGAATAGATACAGCTGTTGTCCTGCAACATCCCTTGAGCCATTTACCTTTCACCGTAAGTTTTTATTCTTAAGTCCTGAACGGTGCCATTTTCCACAGAGAGGTGGAGGTGCTTGGACAGAGTGACGCTGGATTAAGGCGTATCAGAAAACAATGTGGTTACACCATAACCAGTAACGTTATGAAATGCCAGTCAAGCAGCCCCTGTCCAGACTATAGCGAGGGACAATTTGAAATTACGGTCCGCAGCCATTGAGGAACCCTGCAGGCTATGCTTTGCTTTTTTCCCCCACCACTGGTCATCTCTCCTCTGTTTGCTAGCTCCTGCAGGTCATCATTCATCCCTCCATCCTCTCCTCTCCTCCGTCCTGTGCATCATGACCTCTGACCTCTCCTAATTAAGGAGCTACAGGAAGACGCTGGCCTCTGCACCCAGAACCCCCCCAACACACGCACACAGACGCACGCACACACACACACCCACACACACACACACACACACGCACACACACGCACACACACACACGCACGCACAGTATATGTATTGTCGTTTCTCTTGATGTTCCACCCGCCAAAAACAAGAGGAATGCATGAAGCCTCCACACCGTTGGAAAAAAGACAGACGGTAAAGAGGGAGAAAAAGGATGTAAAGTAACGGTATTTAAAAGTGTGTGTGTGTGTGTGTGTGTGTGTGTGTGTGTGTGTGTGTGTGTGTGTGTGTGTGTGTGTGTGTGTGTGTGTGTGTGTGTGTGTGTGTGAGCGCACGCACGCACACGCACGTTATACTCCTCTAGTAAATTAGACCATCAATCACAATCAAACATTACATAGGAAGGAGAAAGAAAAAAAAAAACACAACAAAACAGCCAGACTAAACATATGGCATTATTTAACTTGCCATAGAAATGTATGTGTGCACATCCGTGTGTGTGTGTGTGTGTGTGTGTGTGTGTGTGTGTGTGTGTGTGTGTGTGTGTGTGTGTGTGTGTGTGTGTGTGTGTGTGTGTGTGTCTAAGGGAGGTGGTTAATGCAAACCAGTAGGTTACCTCAAGCATGTGTGTGTGTGTGTGTGTGTGTGTGTGTGTGTGGTGTGCGTGTGTGTGTGTGTGCAGGCATTGTGCAATGTGCATAGTATGTGCATGTGATTTTGTGTGTAACTGGGATATATATACAGTATATTTCTATGAAGGAGATGTCTGCTTTTGAGAGTTTAAGCAAAAATGTAGTTTATTATGTCCTACACACGCCATGTCATTTTGATGCTGACTGAATACAAACATACATTTGTATCTCCACGATAACTTATGTAACTTATTTTTTATCACCCAGTGTCAATTCCTAATCTGATCCTGTGCTCTACACATGGGAGGGCAACGGACTGGCCTCATGCTTCCTTCAATGCATGAGGAGTCGGGACGCCTTCTTTTCAACTGACAGTGGGTCAGAGTTTCGCTGGTTGGACATGGCACATGGAAAGAAAAAGTTATCCCAACCAGTTCTTGTCCCCTCCACACAGGGGAAACACGCAAACCCCACACAGAAAGGCCTTTCACCAATTCCACCTTGGGTAAGGGCACTGATGACGCAGAGGAGCAGACTCGCTGCCAGCACCCACAGAGTCCCTATAGCAGGAATCAAACCCACGGCCTTCTAGCTGTGAGGCGACAGCACTTGCACTCTGCCACCGTGGCCCCAGGTAGATGTCTTAAGCATGAATTGACAGGTCATGACAAATGTTTGTGTTAGTGGTTTGTGTTAGTGGTATGAACCTAGTCCAATAGAAAAATCCTATCGGATATTGGAACAAATCCTATTGGATTTCCAATAGGGATCCAATAGGATTCCTACAAGAATCCTATAGGATCTTATGAGATCTTATAGGAATCCTATAGGATTTTTGGGGAAAATCCTACCAGATTCTATTAGAATCCTATTGGAAATCTAATAGGATTGTTCCAAATTCTGATAGGACTTTTCTATTGGAATCCTATAGGATTTTTTGACTAGGGCGAATGTATTGGTGATATTGGCTCAATTCCACACTGCTGTTCTGCCATGTTGCCATACAGCCAAGGTCAAAGTCTGAATACCCATAATAAGGTAAAGGTTATAGGGCAGTGGGGTCAGTATTTAAATAAAACATTTAAATTAACTTAAGATAACGGGAAGAACAGAGGCAACTGAAAGTCTTTACCACTATAGTTATGTATGTGCATGCGCGCGTGTGTGCATGCACATTCTGCAATTCTAAAATAGATGGGGCTGTTATGTTAGTCGTCATTCTTTCCCTTTATTACTCTGTTGCTTTGTCTTTCTCTCCATTATACCGTATATATGCTCTCTTTCATTCTCACACACACACATACACACACACACACATACACATTTCTCTCTCTCACACCCACACAGACATGCACCTCCACACACACACACACACACACACACACACACACACACACGCACACACACACGCGCACACACACACACACATACAAGGACAAGGTGTATGGACAGTGTATTGGGAAGATAATAGTCCTACTATTACAGTATGGGATCACATGCTGAGCTCTGCCAAAAACCTGTCTGGCGAAAGGAGTCATTAAACCACACGTACATATGGGTGCACGTAAGAAAACACACACACACGCACGCACGCACACACACACGCACACGCACACGCACACTATGCAGCAATAGCCATTACTGTAGCACATCACGTTCTAGACATGAGAACATTTTAATGGACAGAGATCAACAGGTCCAGTTGGCTGCACCATAGTGTATGAACAGTTCACACGTATAACACCATTATAAATGTAACTCTTCTCGTCTTTACTCTATATAACACTCGTAGTGTGGTGATTCACAACCTTGGTGGTTCGGGGGACACTGAAAAAACCTTAAAGTGTTCACAATCGACCGTCCCGTCTCACAACTTCAGCTGCTGACCTTTTTGAAGTGGAAGAAGTTTTTTTTTGTTTGTACAGGTAGTACCGTGATTACTGTGCTCAAAGGATAACACAAGTACAGGGGTCGACACTTAGGTCTCCGAGGCACTTGCCCATCGGGCAAGTGCAAGTCAGGTTCTACTTGCCCTCAGGTCATGGTCACTTGCCCCCCAGGTTCCAGGTGGTCTCCAGTGAAGTTGGTTAATCAGATGTAACTCTTGAGTTAAAATTCATCATCTGAATTAGCCCAGGTCTACACAACTAGAGAATGTAGAAGATTAATGGTCATTTTTATGTGTATGTTAATTTGCCTGTTTTGTTTCCCAAATCCAGCCTGGAATTGTGGACAGCTAGAAAGCAGGGAAAGACACAGAGGCAGAGTGCAATGACTGCCTTCAAGACTAATTTATCTTGTGTTGTGTTATAGTGCACTAAGTTGCACACTTGACCAGGTAGCAGTCTTCACTTGCCCCACCATTTTTTTTTTACTTGCCCCGGGCAAGCGGGCAAGTGTTAGTGTCAAGCCCTGAAGTAGGACCCAGGAGGTACAGCATGGTTGTCCATGGTACTCAATTCATCAGTAATCCATATGATACGTCTACATACAACTTCAAGGATGCTCTGTTGTATTTTGAGGTCAAGCATTTTATTAAACTTAATGATTCAAATCTTATACCCTCATGAAAAAAAACCATTCAATCACTACTCATCAGTACTACAAAATGTCTACACAAAAACTACCATTTCACTACTCAATTGCTATTGCGATTAGTACTGATTTATGCAGTGATTTCAATAGTAAAATGTAGAGAAATGTCCTGTTTCAGGACTTAATCACTACTGATAACTACTACATAATTCCTATTCAAATCACTACCTGGCTGCTACTTAATTACTTCAGCCACACTGTTGGCTTTTTGCAAAGAACTATACAATCACTATACATTTATTGTTACTATGCTTACACATTACTGCTGTATCTCTACACAATCCCTATAGAAAATATAGGCAAAATTATCGCCTGCAAGTTTTTCCTCTGTCTCTCTGTCACTTTGTTTACAGACGAAAATGCACACTTGTCTCAAGACGGAAATGATGGAGGGATCCTGTCCCTGAGGTCCCATAGCCTGGAGGGATCTAGGGCTCTGACTGGTTCTGAAACTTCAAAATAAAAAGCCAGCATAAGCCATTTCACTGCACCCTGAACACTGTCCATATTGTTTCTATCCATCAGGGGGCGCGGAAGAGAGAAAGTAGAGAGAGATGAGATGAGGCCAAGAAAGAGACAGGTGTTTCACTGACGCACACAAGCTTCCAATCCAATATTTTGTGTTCGACGTCTGTGCGCACGCGTGCGTGCGCGTGTGCGTGCTCGAGCAGCGGAGCGTGAAGCTGCTAAGTTGGGGGCACTGGCCTGTTCCTCTGACACAAAAAGCTGCTAATTACTGCCACAGTGTCTCCTATAGTTAATTAAACAGTACACAGACATAAACAAAGAGACAGTTGGGAGTGAGGGGGGGGATAGAGAGAGAGGAGAGAGAGAGAGAGAGAGAGAGAGAGAGAGAGAGAGACCATTACCAGGCAGTTGTGGGAGCACTGAATCAAAACAGTGTGGTGACTCCTGTCATTCGCAGTGGTAGGTCTCTCTCGCTCTCCCTTTGGCTCTCTATCTTTCTCATATTTCTTAATGTCTCTTTTCTATCTCTCTATCTCTCTCTCTCTCTCTCTCTCTCTCTGTACTCCTATATTCTTCTCCTTGCTCTCTCTTTCCATCCACCCTCCAATATAACTGTCACATAACACACACACACACACACACACACACACACACACACACACACACACACACACACACACAAACACACACACACACACACACACACACAACACACACACACACACACAACACACACACACACACACACAACACACACACACACACACACACACACAACAGCAGGGTTTTCTTTTTTCCCTGTCGTTCAGTTCTCCGGGTTAGTGGACAGCACATGGAGATAAAACGGCACCAGATGTTTCCACACAATCACTTTTTTCCCCCTCTCTTTTTTACCTCTGAGAATGTTCTGTTCTGCTTTCTGTCCTTCTCTCTTTCTATGGATTTAGATCTAATTGTGCTTTGCGCTTCCTCATAGGTGCACACGCACGCATGCACACACACACACGTGCACGTACATGCACGTGTAGTCCATTACGGTCCAAGCTGGAAGAGAGCATTGATTGGTTCATTCACAGGGTCACAACCTCCTGACCCAGATTTGGGAGTGGACCCTGTTTGATGTTGCGTAGTGTGTGTGTGTGTGTGTGTGTGTGCGTGTGTGTGTGCCGCACGCACGCACGTGTGTGTTAGCGTGGGATTTTCCTTCCAATATTACTTTACACATCTTTACTTTGCTCATGGCCGCTTGGAAAACGTAATATTATATTATTACGCAAATCAAAGAGTAATACGTTAGATACTCGTTAGTTCCCCCACTCCCAACCGCAAAAGAATCGAGATGTACAACACAATGTGTTTAGTGACAACATGCGACAACTGTGACAACGTATAGTGTAGTAGCCTGGCTAAAGCCAGACTGGATCAGCTGTGGCAAAAAAATGCCTGTCAGCAGAATGGTCTGGAATAACTCAATTGTATGCCCATTTCCTACTCCATAAAATCGGGTTGGCCAATCAGGACAAGGCATTCAAATATGTTTGCATACTGTGTCCTGATTGGCCAGCCCAATTTTCTGGAGTAGGAAATGGGTGTACAATTGAGCTATTCCAGACCTATCTTCTGCAGGCATTTAACAAGGCTACATGTATACGTCATGTGTGCAGAATGCTGCGGTGGATTAGGATCTACAAACTACTGCGCATCTCTGTTGTTATCTGTTGATATGTTGTAAATCTATTCTGTTTTGGCATACAACAACAAGCTCATTTGTAATAAGTAACATATTGCATATTAACCATTTTGGATAATATCCTTACGTTACTTTTGCTGAAAAAGGTAATATTACAGCAATATGTAGTTTGTTACTGCTCATCACTGATGACTAATAACTTTGTACTTAATAACTGTAAGTACAAAATGTACGGTAAGTCAAAACCAGAACCAGTATTTTTGTGTGGTGAAGCACACAACAGGTGCTGGAATGCGACAAAATTAGGCCTGGTCATATACCACCACTTTTACAGAACATAAATGTTGCAAACCAACAGACACCTACAAAACCCTTTGTTGCCTTTCACAAGAATGATGCTGGCAAAAGGATCCACAAGTCACTCACAGATGCAGGTACGTTGTATAATGCAGGCCTGATACAGTCTGATACTGTCAAACAAACAAACTAAGCAAAATACATTTCAGCACCTCCTAGAAGGCCCCTTATGGCCAGTCCAACACTGCTCCACAGTAATATCTTAGTGTTAATTTAACTCAGTCTCTCCTGCTCTCTCTCTCTCTCTCTCTCTCTCACATTTACACGCACGCACACAGACACACAAACACATCGCGCACGGCACGCACACACACATGCGCACGCACACACACACCGCATGCGCACGCTATAGGCACACACCTGATTTATGCATTTTCTACCGAGGATGTGTGTATGGCAGTAAAACTTCTACTCACACACATGGTCCACAGCTTAGCCTCATGCCTGTCCATCAAGTCATGTCTCACTCCTTACACTCACTCCTAGAGAGAGAGAGAGAGAGAGAGAGAGAGAGAGAGAGAGAGAGAGAGTTCATATTATTTAATAAACATCTTCCTTTGGATCAGTGCAACATCACCTGCTCCTCTTTGAGCTCTGAACCTGTACCATATCATAGAAACATGATGACAAACAAATATGTTGGTGAAAACGTTCTCCAGTGACCTGTATGCAATCTTCTGCGGCCTATAGTCCACCTGTACTATACAGTAAACATTAAACAGGCACGGTAAGCTCAAATGAAATGAACCAGGCAGTAAAGCGTGCATCTGATGAAGGTCATATAGTATATGGAACATTGTGTTTTTAAATGGTAAAATAAATGGTAAGCGGTGCATTTATATAGTACCTTTATCCAAGGCAATTTTGTGCACTCACATTCACCCACACACACATTCATACGTTTATGGCGGAAGAAGCCATGCAAGGCACAACCAGCACATCAGGACCGTTCGGTGTCTTGCTCAAAGACACTTTGGGCACTAACTTTGGGGCAGCCCAGGTTCAAACCAGCAACCTTGCGGTTACCATCCAGTGAATCTAACCATGAACCACATCTCCGCTGTGTGTGTGTGTGACATATTTTTTTAAAAACAATGACTGATGGTAATCATTGCTATGTGTTTTGTTCAGTCCCTCCAGATGTCGGCAGAAGAGAATGCATTTTTTGTTGCGTTACAAATTTAATCCAATCAAGAGGGAGACTCTCACTAAGATTTTATCAAAGTTCCTGTTCCCCCCATCACTTTCAATTTCACTTGTTTATAGTGAAGCAGTTCTCTCTCCTGATTGGATAACATTCGGTATACAATTCTGAAAATATGTTGTTCTGTTTACTAAAGAGCTGGAGCAACAGGGAGACCTCCATTACCGAACAACACTCCCTATAGCCAGTGCCTTCGCTATGTGTACATGCAATATGCACTGCGAGCAGGGCAACGCGCCAGGGGGATGGGGCAACAAAATGTGCCAAAAAGTGCCAAGCCGAGCCTCAAAATAACAATTTTCCACATTGCTCTGCCGCGTAATAAGGAGCAGCCGTGTGTGTGTCCTCACAAGCGGCGAAAATAGCCGATCTACGTGAGAAAACTCTGCACTGTTGTCAAGAAGGGGGGGGGGGGGGGGGGGGGGCAACACAAATATCCTACGAGTAGGGCAGGGTGCCCAAAAGGTAGATCGTGATCTACCAGTAGATCACACAGGCTGTGCAGGTATAGATCACATGACAGTCCCCTCCCCCAGCACTTGGACCCTTAGAGATCTGTAACTCTTGAGAGCGTTAAAATGAAACCAAAATTCCAAATCCATTTGGTTTCATTTTACGCTCTCAAGAGTTAAATTATATTTAAACATCTGAATTGCGTAATTCTCAAGAGCCTACACAATTAGAAAATGGAAAATAATTGCTATTTTGACCACTGTTTTGCCAGTTGTCTTTCCCAAAAACGTGAAAGTTCTTAGATTTGGGTACAAGAAACAGAACTCAACATCACAAACTGTCAGCTAAAACCCCAAGTACTGTTTTCTAACGTCAGTAATAGCATATACAGTACAGGAAAACCTTCCAATTCTCCCCCTCTATTTTTCATTATTATTGCATTATTCTTAAACACTATAACAGTAAGTAACATTTCAAAGCTCAAACCTTCTGGGCCTTGAAGTGGATTTTCAGTAATGGAACAATCACATTTTTAATGTGTAGATCTTGTTGAGTCGGTCATTTTGAAAGTAGCTCTCAAGTCCAAAAAGTGTGGGCACCCCTGGAGTAGGGCAACCAAATCGTCATCATCATGCAAAGTAATAATGCGACAGAAAAGAACATGGCAGAGTTCAATTGAGACGTGGTGCTTGAATTTGGGTCATGCTCACCAGCAGTGATTGTTTACGGGGATATAGATACCTGAATAAAGCATGAAGCCATGTCGACTGTTTCTTGTTGTTGCAACTCACTTTTTATAGAGGTATTAAAGGGCAACATTTATATAATAAACTGGGTTTTAAATTCATGGTGGCGCCCCTTTAAATACCTTATTGGCCTGAATATAAGACTACGTTTTTTCCACAATGGAAATATCCTAAAAAATGGAGTCGTCTTATATTCAGGGCTATACTCTTCGACATTCAATGTTCTTTTTTCTGTAAATGGGTCTTGAAAAATGGGGGTCGTCTTATAACCGAGTCGTCTTATATTCGGGACAATACGGTAATGTTTTCCCCCAAGTTATGAGGTGTCAGTACACATCATTTCTTCCTGAAGGCTGAAACATTGACCGCCAAAACATTCCTAATGGTGATCATGTTTTAGAGAATTCATGGCACATCTTTAAATCAAATTATAAATTCCTACTGCTACTGCATAATAAGTACTTCCTACTTATTATGTAGCAGTTTACAAACAAGACATCAAAGCAGAAAATGGCATTGCTAATCTAATCTCCGCAGATCGTTTCAAAGTCCTAAAGGTCATGACCCCTCGGGTCTTCGGCCAGGACTTTGGAAGAACCAGACGAGTAGCATCTGAGGACCACAGAGTGAAAGGGAACACAATGTACTCAGAATACAACCTACAAATCAATTCTAAAACTCGCATTAAGCAATAATAATGAGAGTGTAACTGTGCAACGTGTTCTTGGATTTCTTTGGCTCTTGTAGGGAAAGAATTTGCATAGAACGTCAGCATCACTCTGCAAGTATGAGAATCATACCAAGGAAGGACTTTGCTTTGACATGTGGCACAATGATAACCCAACATTAAATGATTAATACAGGACTGCTGACACAGACTCACATACGACAGGACAACAGGACACAGAGCATACTTTATGGAGACCATCAGACAGAACTATTAAAGTACTTGGTAACACTTTCTATGAAGTCCACATCTATAATGCATTACAAGGCGGGGCTTGACACTAACACTTGCCCGCTTGCCCGGGGCAAGTAAAAAATGGTGGGGCAAGTGAAGACTGCTACCTGGTTGCCCGATCGGGCAAGTGTGCAACTTAGTGCACTGTAACACAACACAAGATAAATTTGTCTTGAAGGCAGTCATTGCACTCTGCCTCTGTGTCTTTCTCTGCTTTCTAGCTGTCCACAATTCCAGGCTGGATTTGGGAAACAAAACAGGCAAATTAACATACACATCAAAATGACCATTAATCTTCTACAGTGTAGATCTGGGCTAATTAAGATGATGAATTTTAACTCTTGAGAGTGTAAAAATGAAACCAAATGGGCCCGCAAGGGTCCATTTGGTTTCATTTTTACACTCTCAAGAGTTACATCTGGTTAACCAACTTAACTGGGGACCACCTGGAACCTGGGGGGCAAGTGACCATGACCTGAGGGCAAGTAGAACATGACTTGCACTTGCCCGATGGGCAAGTGCTCGGAGACCTTAGTGTCAACCCCTGCAAGGGCATTCATAGTATGTTATAGTGCATACATAATGCTTTATAACTACACTCATAAATACACAGGATGCTTTCTTATGCACTATATCAGTCATAAAACATTATAATGCCACTCATAATGACTTAAGTCCAAATTTTCTATGGATGCTCTTGAATACCTATGAAGACTATGGACTCCATTTTCGTTACCATCTAAACCCCTTATCCTAAAACCCTTATCAATTTTTTACTATTTTGAAAAACTTTTTGGAATAGCTCAATGTGCCAATCTATTGACACATTGTGAGCTTGTAGACTGGCCATTTAAACTATTGAAAAAATGTTCTTTTTTTAATAGTTTAAAAAAATTATAACTACCCATGCATTATAGATGTGGGCTTCATAGAAAGTGGTACCAAATCCTGTTCTTATGCTTTTCATTACAAAATCTATTTAATCTATCATCAATTTACTTTGCCCACGGACCACCATTTGATGATATTTAGCCTCTCAGATCAAAAACGTTGAATATTGTTATTTTGCAGCATGGAAACCTAATTATGATTTTAAAAAATACTGTTACTTTTCAGGACTCGAATTCAACAATAGTATAAGTAGCAAAAGTACAAAGCACCTGTTGCTTATTGCATTTCAAGCCTGCATTTTGGAGCTGGCGGGTATGCTATACTTTCAATGCTTTAGTGTGACACTGTGTCAAGCAGGGGAAAAGAAAAGAAAGGCAACCAAGTTAAGATATGGAGAGAGATAAGATATGGAGAGAGAGAGAGAACAGAGCGCCAATGATCATGTGAAGGAATCCAGATTATAATCATGATGGATGGATGTTTGTTACCACTAGAGGGAAGCAGTGCTTCTGCAACATGTTCAGAACACAAGGACACTGAGTAGAGTCACAATGAG
>CM076975.1:35246395-35258895 GCA_039105355.1 Benthosema pterotum | reverse complement strand
CATCAACATTAATACTGTATGGCACAATTTAACCATGTTGTACGATTATATGTTGGCAATTCCAAAACAGCAGACCTACAAGCTCACAGCAAGCTTTAAAAATGATTTGCTCCACGGCCAAATCAATTTGTGGGTCCTTGCTTGGCAGGAAACTTTTTTCTGATATTGGGCCCTGAGTGTACTGCACCAAAAAGGAATACAACTAACATTGTATTGCTAAAGACAGAAATCATGACCTCTAGCCTGAAAACACACACACACACACACACACACACACACACACACACACACACACACACACAACACACACACACACACACACACACACACACACACACACAACACACACACACACACACCCACACACACACACACACACACACACACACCTATCCTGTTAGGCTATATGGAAGCCATTATGTGTGATAACGGAGCAGCTTAAAGCCCTGCGGGGATCAACAACAAACCCTAACCCCTGAGACAACAAACACAATCAGTGAGAGGGTGAGAGGGTGGAGGGAGACGTGGAGACCAGGGGGAGGAGGAGGAGGAGAGGTGCACAAAAATGGTGAGGTTGAGGGAAGGAAGGGGGCACCGAGAGACAGAGTGAGAGAGAGAGAGGAGAGAGAGAGAGAGAGAGAGAGAGAGAGAGACAGAGAGAGAGAGAGAGTCGGAGAGCTATGCCTGCACACACATTTAACCAGTCAGCTTGTTGGTCAGAAAAGTAGCACAAATACTGTAGCTGAGGGATGTCGAACTCAAATACACAGCAGGCCAAAATAGAAGAATTGGTACAATTCGAGGGCCAGAGCCACCAGACTGTGTTTCAACAAACGGGCAGCGGTTTACGAGGACGTCCCAGGAAACAGCAAAAGTAATTTTCCTTCAAATGTCCCTTAATAACGACATAACAACAAAGATAAAATTGCATGCATTCAAAACTCATGATTGCATTATTAAAGCTCAGTTTCCTGTTCTATGATCCTCACCAAGCACTGCTTTTGTAGTAAAATGAGAAAGTAAAACAATTAGTTCCATTCATGCTGTGTGATATATACCAGAGGTCCAGTTCTATTAGAAGTTAAACATCGTCCCACGGTCCGAAGAAAATTCATTTGTGGGCCTTGAGCTTGACGTATGATGTAGCTCATAGCCATATATACGTACAAGATTATATGATGTTACATGTGCAATTTTGGACAGCTTTGGTCTATGATGAAATGTGCTCCAAAATATGGACGACCAAGTTGACGGTGGTTAATAGCAGTGGGCTCTCGTGTGTGGGTGTGTGTGTGTGTGTGTGTGTGTGTGTGTGTGTGTGTGTGTTGTGTGTGTGTGTGTGTGTGTGCGCGCGTTAGTGTGTGCATGTGTGTGGGTGTCATGCTGCCATTCATGTGAACAATTTGGTCTGAATTTGAGGCTTGGCTAGTAGCCTACTGTGAACAGTGCTGTATAGCCTGATTATCAACATTTTCAGGCCACGACCCCCAATATAATGATATTTGACCTGGGGACCTCCTACCATAATCATCTTTGGAACCCCCACCCCCCACCATAATTATCTTTGAACTTGGTACCGCCCAACATAAACATATTTGAACTGGGGGCCACCTACCATGATCATCTTTGAACTGGGTACCCCCCAACATAATCATATTTGAACTGGAGACGCCCCAAGATAAGCATATATGTGAACTGGGGACGCTCCAAAATAATATTTGAACTGGGGATCCGCAAGTAATCATATTTGAACTCGGGACCCTCAACCCTGACAAGCACACTTGGAATGTATAGGCATTTATAAATATTGTAAAGACAGAGGGTATGTGCATGCATAATAAAGGGAATAGCAAAATCGAGTGGCAAAGTCACTTGGAAAAAGTAAGCTCTATCGCCGTTATGTATTGCAATCAGATTCCGGACTTTCGGTCTTTGGTTATTAATGGGAGGAAAACCTTCTCATGAAACGACAAGCTCAGCCAATGATCCAGTGGTCGGCGGTTCGATTCCCGGCTCTCCTGTCTACATGTCGAAGTGTCCTTGGGCAAGACACTGAACCCCACCTTGCCTCCATGGTTACCACCACTGGTGGTATGAATGTGGGAAGTGAGGACGCTGGCGTTGACTGTTCGCCGCTCTACTTCCCAATGTATGAATGAATGGACCATTGTAAGCGCTTTGAGTATCACGCTGTGCATAGAAAAGCGCTATAAAAATGCAATCCATTATTATTATTATTATTATGAAACGACAAGCTCACATAACGCCACGATGCAGAGCTGAAGTGGTTCAGAACACAAAAAGCAGTTCCCCAAAAGAAAAGACAAATTAGTAGCTATGGGCTCTGGGCAGGGGCGGATGTAAAATGTCCCATTTTTTTGGGGGTGGGGGGGGGGGGGGGGGGCAAAAGAACATGTTGGAGGGGCAAGAGGAAATGGTATGGGGGCGGCTTCATGGGCGATGAAGCCACACCCATACCTTTTTCAGTTACAAGGACTTATATTAGTCAAGTAAAGAGTTTTCTGTTTTCAATGATGAAATGCTGTTGGTTTAGCGGTGCCAAAATTGTAGTTAGTAGCAGCAGTGGTGTTTCAAATCATTTTAAATATAAGCACTTTAATTTGAAATATCTTGGGTTGTTTTGCATGGCATCATGTTTGGGAAGGCAGACTGGGTATTTAGGGGGGCACTGCCCCTCCATGCCCATGCCTAGATCCGCCCCTGGCCCTTCATGGGTGCGAGGTGAAGTGAGATCAGGTTGGACGGTGTGTGTGTGTGTGTGTGTGTGTGTGTGTGTGTGGGGGTGTGTGTGTGTGTGTGTGTGTGTGTGTGTGTGTGTGTGTGTGCATGTGTGTGTGTGGAGGGGTGGGGTGGGGGCTGACTGACGGACGGACAGATTGCTGCTAACCAGCCTCCCCTGGGTGAAATATTTGGTGTAGCAGCTCCGCCCCCTTCTTCCTCCTCCACGCTCCAGTGAGTCGATGTAGAACTATTATATTTATGTTTCTTCCATTGATTTAACCAGGTCAAACTTTTCTTATATTTCCCCCTCCTTCATTCCTCGTTTGCCTCTTTCCCATGCACTCACACTCTCTCTCTCTCTCTGTCTCTGCCTCTTTCTCTCTTCTCTTTGGCTGGACTCGCACAGTCGGGTGCAGCCAGTGTTGTAGTGGTTATTTTGAAGTGTGTGTGTGTGTGTGTGTGTGGGGGGGGGGGGGGGGGGGGGGGGGGGGGGGGGGGGGGCTCTTAAAGGGGATTTCCACCCATTTTCATTTTTTTTCTGAGAGTGGCAAATGTGAACCAAATGGACCCTAGCGGGTCCATTTGGTTCCATTTGTCCACTCTCAGAAAAAAGGAAAGTCGTTTTTTTTTCCCATTTCTAGGAAACACAGAATAGGGGAACCTTTTTACCATGTACACACAACATCTCTAAGGTACATTAATGACATAGTAAAATATTGAAAATATTCCCCTTCAAGACAACTGCCTGCGCATTTGCGTGCACCTGCGCAACACACAGACACGCTATTAAAACAAGTATAGCATATTGAGAAAGATTGTTTACAAAGCCTAATTGTATCCATGAAAGTAAATGACAAGACAAAAAACATACGGTAGGCCTACTTTTGCCCCAAAAATATTTTAGATGTGAGAAGTGGGGGGACGTCCCCCCTCCACTACACCCCTGGGTGCAGCATATGAGTCCTCCCCGTACACACCCATTCATTTCCCTCTCTCTCCCCCTGGGTGTGTGTGTGTGTGTGTGTGTGTGTGTGTGTGTGTGTGTGTGTGTGTGTTTGTGTGTGTGTGTGTGTGTGTTGTGTGTGTGTGTGGAGCATGCTGCACGCGGATGTGTGAGTGTGGCTCTCTCAGTGGAGAGGGCAGCGCTGCCTTGGAGCATGGATAATTCCAGCAGGTACACGCTCAGCGGTACCTCTGTGTATTGAGGTGTTTGGGGCGGTTGAGCACAGGGCTTGTTTTGGAGGCCTTTTTGTTGGTAGAGGTTAACAAGAGCCAAGTTCAGGCCGAGTGTTAATTGGTTTGCTGCAGTCAGTCTCCCTTTCTGGTTCCTGCATGGTGATCAACAGCACACACCAAACATGCACATACGCACACACCACACACACACACAACACACACACACACACACAACACACACACCACACACACACACACACAACACACACACACACACACACACACACACACACACTACCTCCGGCCAATCAATTCTGTAATGTCTCCTTGGGGAAGCCACTCGAGACTCATTTGCATCTAATTTGAGCCAAGGGGTTTTGGGTTCTGGAGTGTGTGTGTGTGTGTGTGTGTGTGTGTGTGTGTGTGTGTGTGTGTGTGTGTGTGTGTGTGGTGTGTGTGGTGTTGGGGTGGTGTTGGGGTCTCCATAACAGATCTAGTCTCCATAACAAGGCTAGCTAAAATTAAATGGGGAGTCACGGATGTTTTCCTCTCTCCTGGGTCCAATTCGCACTTTATTTACACAATTCACATAGGTGCACGCACACACAAGCACACGCACACACACACACACACACACACACACACACACACACAACACACACACACACACACACACACACACACACACACACCGTGTTGTGCAGATTCCTAAAGTTTTGCATTGTGAACTTTTGTCCAACCTGCAGTGGAACCCTGGGAAATCCACTGGTCGGCTTTCCGATCTGATTGGCTGTGTGTTTCCGCCTGTTCCTGTCTGTCTGTCTGTGTTATCCATGTTTGTGTTTTGAGCGATCTGTACAGTTTGCACATATGCATACATTTGTGTGCATATGCAGCTATGCAGATGTGCATATACCTGCAAACAGTTTGCACATACAGTTATGCATACAGTGGATGTGCACAAGCGTGTGGCTGTGTGGTTGCTTGACTGTATGTACATAAGTGTGTGTGTGTGGGTGTGTGTGTGTGTGTGTGTGTGTGTGTGTGTGTGTGTGTGTGTGTGTGCGTGTGCGCGTGCGTGTGTGTGTGCGTGCGTGTCTACACGGCACAGTGTCACTGGGTGAGTTCATTCCTTGGAAGCATTTCTTGAGCTTGCGTTGAATAACTTGACGCTAACTAACTGTGATCGTAACGTTTAGTCTCTCTGTGGACTTGAGTGCCTGATTTATTCTGGGTTCAACGCCGTGTCACACACCTCGGTAATAGCAGATCTACAGGCTCAAAACAACAACATTGTGATTTTTGTAGACCAAAGGCTATTTTTAAGCAATACCGTCAGTCGGACACCTGCACTGTGGTCGTCCTTCTGGACGCTCTGTCCCCGCGGCGGGTCAAGGCTATAGGGGCGGGAGGAGCCGGAACTGTAGGAAAACCACATCCAACATTGAGGGGATCGGAATGTGTTCCATCCCTAGCCTTTTTTGGAAGCTGTTACGGATGTGGTTTTATCACGCTGTCAGAGCTGGTAATGGTGACTTCATGTCTGCTATACAGATACAATACTGCCGGGGGATTCTCAATATGATTGAGCCCCATAGCACTCATGTGTGTTACAGATGGTCCATTTGGTACCCTGTATCCAGCGTTGGGTACGTTACTTTTGAAAAGTAACTTATCACTGTTACTAGTTACTTAATTTCAAAATTATTACTTTACTTTATTACTTTACGTTAGTTACACAAAAAAATATTGCATTCTTGTGAAAAGTAACTTTTTTGTTACTTTATATATGTCAACTCTCTGTTTCTCTGCAAGACATTAGGCAATACTAAGCCCTATCTCCAAAACTGGTGGGTCAAACTGAACAATGTGTTTTCTTCAATGTAATTTGAAGATGACGATTCCCTGCTATTACAATACAGTGATAACGACTTGCGTTTTCTGATTCAAGTAATGGCAATAGGGTATTGTGTTTCTTGTTAAGCGTTATTACCCAAAACACTGCTGTATCTATAGGAATCGTATCTATAGGAATCATTGAAGAGAGCTGTCTTTGGTAGAGCCTGACCATTATGGAGTTTTGGGAATGATGGATAACGATATGATAGAGGTATACAACACCACTAACCCTAACCACCGATATACCACTGATAGAATGGGCGGAACCACTGATATAAAAAAAAACTGTAGCCCCTAGTAGTGTGCACTGTGCACTTTTTAAAATTATATTAGTGACGATTTCACTGATACGATATGACCACCGATAGAAGGGGGACCCACCGATATGACAAATATAGACCGAAATCGGAAATCGTTGAAATCCCAAATGATCCCAACCCTAGTCAAAGCTAATCTTGCTGTTCGCCTCTCTTCTACTGTATCTCACTCTTATATTCACCATCTCTTTATGCATACTCCCTCCCTGCATGCCACTCTTTATGCCCCCACATCCATCACTGTACCTTCCCTGTCTCCTCCACATGCAGAATGTCTGTGCATTTGTGTGTGCGTGCGTGCATTAATATCTGAATGTGTGGATGATGAGCATGTGGACACCAATAAATGCACGCATACACACACACACGACACACACGCACCCCACACACACACACACACACACAACACACACACACAACACACACACTCACACACACACACACACCACACACCACACACAACACACACACACACACACAACAGCACGCACACACGTTCCAACCTCAGCTCCTGGCTCTTATCAAAGCTCTGTGTTGATTGGTTGACAGACGTTTCTGCCCACCACACCCCAAGCTATGGAGCAGCATTCCATGGTGGGATTGGAATGTGTGTGCGTGTACGGTAACGTGCGCGTGCTGCTGTGTGTCAGTGCGTGCGTGTTTTTTTGGGACCGAGGAGGAGCACTGTTGTGATGCTGACCCACGCATGCACTGGATCAGATAATGCGTGTTGACACAGCTCTTGTCCTCCCTGTGTGCACTAACTCAGCTGGATCTACAGCCAGGATAGGCAGTCTAAAGTACTACAGAGTGTTAATAATGTAAAACAGTGGTTTTCAAGCATTTTGAAACCAGGGCGCACTATTTATTCAGTTTTTGACCCACGGACCACCATTTGAAGAGGTCTATAGTCTTTCTGACCAAAACTGAAGACTTTCTGCACAATTCCATGGTTTTAATAACTGGCCAGGTTATCAACATTCCTTCTAGATTTTCTATTTGTGTAGATTCTTGAAATGTAAGTAAAAAATGTTTAACATTTGGTAATATTTAGTAACTAAAGTTTCCAAATAACTATATATAGTCAATTAAATGTTCACCATTTTCCTTTGAGATGTAGTGGAGTAGAAGTTTTAATAGGATCCCTGCCTAATAAGACAAATATGGGCTTAAAACTACACTTGCCTTCTATAACTAAAACATGCAGATAAAAAACACCTTCAATACTTTATTTCTTTCATAAATAGAGAATCTTTCACTCAATAGGAGGTGCTCCGGTCGCAGGATGATGATGTCACAGAGCATGTTCATCCCATATATTCAATAGAGCTAGATCAATGTGACATCATCATCCTGCGCGGGAGCAGTTCATGTTGAGTGAAGTATTCTCTAATTTATGAAAAGAATAAGATGCCATTGGTGTTTTTATTTGTTTATTTTAGTTATATAGGGAAAGTATAATGTTTTAAGCAATGTTTATCTTATTAGACAGGGATCCTTTTAAAAAAAGTATAAACTGAAAGAAAATAAGCTGAAAGCATCCAAAATTGTACTTACTGTATGAATAACTACAGTGGAGTACTGTAATGTAGCACTTGAGTACTGTAAATGTACAGTACTCACTCTTGGGTCTAACTGTTACTCGCCGCCCCTGCGGATAAGCAGTGAAATACTGTTGTGTTTTCCGTTCCACTCCTGGCCCGTTTGTTTATAGTCACTTGTATTGTAGAGGAGAGACCCCACAATGTGCAGCCCGCCTTTCTGAACTTAATGCAAGTCATATGAAGTGAACACCCACAGTCACTAGGCCTAACTCCAGTGGTTTTCTGACTTTGTTGTGCCCAAAGGCGCACAGCAATGGGCATGTCAAAGTAGTCTCAAGGCACCCTTTGTGCGCATAGCAAAAGTATCTGATCTACAAGATGTCTCAGTATACAGTATGGTACTCGATTAAATAATCTCTTATGTATGTGAGTCTATTGATGTGTGATTTTCAAATCATTTCAAATTTCCCATCATCCAGTGGGCCAAGCAAAGCAGTCTGATTAACTTTTCCCAGGCATTTCATGCACCACTATGATCGGTAGGCCTTTTTTTCGTCCAGTGAAAAAGCTGCTGAGGTACAAGATCTACAGTATATGCATGATGATTATGATTTAATTGTGTTATTGTTTCGGTAATTATTCCATACTATAATTAAGCAAATGTCTGTCTGACTGTATGTCTGTCTGAAACCCAGCAGTAACTCCTCACTGACTGCACCAATTGCTCTGATTTTCCACACTGTCACAGTATAGACAAGTATAGTATGTATAGTGTAAGGGCACACACACACACACACACACACACACACACACACACATAAGCTGTTGGCCTAATTGGTGGGAAAGATTTAAGAGTCCAAATATGTGGCAGTGTGTCATTGACAACGTCTCAAGTCTAAATCATGTCAATGACAAACTGCCACAAGTCACGTATGAATCAGTTAATGAATGTCTGCTTGCTCCTCAGATGTTGAGAACCAAAGCAATGCACAGACTCAAAGAGTGTATACGTCAACATGCTTTCAAGCTAAAGTGCATGCCATGCTGCATGTGTGTGCGCGTGTTGTGTACGTAAGCACATATGCGAATGTGTTTCTATGTGTTGTGTGTGTGTGTGTGGTGCTGTGCGTAGTGCGTGTGCGTGTGTGTGTGTGTGTGTGTGTCTGTCGGAGCATCCTCAGTGAGACTAGTGGAGCAGTTTGATGTTAACGAGCTATGTCGCTGTTTTGTTAGGCCACTGTCACCAAAGCAACACGTCGCAGCCCTTCCACAGGCTTGACTCGGTGCACTGTGTGTGTGCACACGTACGTGCGTGTGCGTCGTATGCAAGTGCCCAGCATGGTGATTTTCCCATTGCCGTCCTAATGTTCAGCGAAGCTCGATGTGACAGACTGTTTATGTTAAAGCTGGAAGGATATGGGAGACCTCGGTCACTGCAGTGTGTGCACGCGCGAGATTGCGTGTGCCTGGTGTCCATGTGCTTGTGGGTGTGTGTGTGTGTGTGTGTGTGTGTGTGTGTGTGTGTGTGTGTGTGTGTGTGTGTGTGTGTGTGTGTGTGTGGGTGTGTGTGTGTGTGTGTGTCTGTGTGTGCGCGTAAGAGGTCTCATAACGCTAGTTTGCAGTTAGCAACCCTGTAAACACAGTGAAGATGCCAGGAAATCCCTCACCCTTTCTCTCGGCTGATCTTTCTTGCACATTTTTCGCTTCCTTTTTTCTTTTATGTCCCCCCGTTCGGTGCTTTATGTTTTTTTTCCGTATCCTTCCGTCCCTCAGCCTTCATCTCGCCGTCTCACACGTTCTCTACTCCAGTCAACTATTTTCCAGCTCTGGTTGGAGAGATTTCCCTATACTAGAGTTTACGTTGTGAGACGTTAGGGCAGGGGTGGCCAACCCCTGGCTCGCGAGCCACATGTGGCTCTTCAGCTGGTTACATGTGGCTCTTAAGGGCTTCCACATGAAACCGTCAAAAACGCTCGGCATGGTGCAGTCATTCATTCCCTATACAGTGGTGCCTAACCACTCCACCACGGACTGATTCCTAGTTGACCGCGGAGGTGTAGGTGTATGTTTTTTGACTTGTCATATACTTTTTTGGATTGTAAACCCTGTTTCTAAATACATGTCTATATGTTTTAATAGTGTGTCTTTGCATTGCGCAATTGCACACAAATACACATGTCTTATGGCAGGAGAGGGGAAATCTATTTGCGACCATGACGGCCATCGCAACGGTTTTATAACCATTGTGACCGTTTGATGTGGCTCTTTGCAGTAACACAGTGAAAAACGTGGCTCTTAGTCTACGACTGGTTGGCCACCCTGCGTTAGGGCTTCAGCGTGAGCTGCAGTTCATTCTCCATCCAGGGCTGCTGCTGGTTCCATGTTGTTATTACAAGAATAGAAGAAAGAAAAGGGAAGGGAAGTGGAATACTGGATATCTCACCAGTTTAGCAACCCAACTCGCCACAGTGATAATTCTTCATCAGTGTCTTCCTCACTACTGTATGCTAACTTCATCCATTCATCTTTAAGTTCATCAGTGTAGTATGTCAACCCCACAAGTTAAAGGGGGCATGACATGAAATTCAACCTTTTGTATTTGTTTTATGTTTTTGGTTTTCTGTCCACACGAATTACCAAGTTATCAGTCTTTCATTTCATATAGAAGCTTTAATGGTAATTACTCTCAGGGACAGTTCATGTGATTTTGGCTTCATATCGATCGTCATCAATGCACTGTACTTTGTATAATTCCTCCCCTTCAGTTCCAAATTTGCATTTTCACTTTGTGTACAATGTCTAACATTGTTGATTTTCTAAGCTGGCGTGGAATGGAAACCAGCCTGGTTTTATCTAGCATCAGTAATGATGATTGAGGCTCAAACCGTTAGTAATACGCTTGAGAGATCATATACAATATGGTATTAAATTTTAAAAACAGTTTTAGGAATGTCTGCTATTTGCACTTTAATTTCCAAAGTGATCAAATTATTCTGTGCAATTAAATGATAAGGTTGATAAGAAAAGAAGGGCAAACATTTCAGGATATTGTTTACTAATGAAATATATTGTTTTCTGTACTTTGGTGTTTCAACTTTTACCATTCCTATTTTATCTGATGTTAACTCTAAACATTCTTGGCTGATACTGTTGTTTAAAATAGCAATTTAACCAATAGCTAATTCTGATTTACTTTTTTGTTTTTATTTCTTTCCTTTTGTTTAAGCATCTCCCATACAAGAAATAAATGTTCCAGGATGCCCGCTGGCCTGATGGTCCAGGCGCATGCTACATATAGGCTATTTCCTGACAGCGTGGCGCATGTTCGAATCCCGTTCATGACGACCTTTGCTGCATGTCTCTCTCCTCTCTCTAGCCTCTTTCTTCTCTGTTTTCACTTGATCAACAAAAGCAAAAGGCCAAAAACAAATACTTTCTCAGAATCTACACCCATGTAGTGACTACAGATGGCCAACATACCGACAGAGTCTTTGCAAAATGTATGCTTATTAACAACAGATAAACATCTGTTGTTTTAGTTGGCAATAACCGATATTGACCGTTAACAGCAAATATCAGCCAAATATCAGCGTTATGTGGACCCATATGTTGGTGCATCAATACTAAACAATCCTCTCTCTCAGTTAAGTGCAATTTAAAGGGATATTTCACTTTCAAAAAATATTGTTATGGAAAATGTATAGCAGCCGACATATTTGGGAATGCCCACCCTGGTTGCAGCCAAATAAAACAATATTTTCAAAATAAATGAGAAAGCATGGCCCCCTCGTGTATTAGGAGGATAATATCAGTCACCAGAAAAAAAGATTGTGTATTTTGGATGAATCTATCATGGTTAAAATAGAGGTTTAAATTCTAATGGGTTTGTATAGGGGGAAAAAATGCACTAAACTGCAGTGAGTCGGCAAAACTGTACGAGTTCTCCGGATATATGGGGAAAGGAAATAGAAGGGAACAAGGCGGACACATGGCAGTGCTTGGTGCCAGCGCAGCAGAGGCGACCCGAGGCCAGGGGATGGTCTGGGGTCTCACAAACACCCCGTAGCACAAACTAAAGTGAAAAACTATAACCGCTTCAGACAGTCGAGGAATGACAGCAAACAATGAGGTTGCCTGAGGTTTTGAGAACAACTACGGCGTGAGAAGGGAAGAGGGAGAGACAGAGACACGAAAATTAGCCTGGAGCTGAAATTCGGGGCTTTTTTGGTATAATTACTTTGCTGAATTGATTCTAATTGATTGTTTTGTTTGTCGTGACACCGCAGTTGTTAGAGTTGAATGTATAGTCTCACTATGTTAATCCGGAACAGCCATGACAATGAGACCGCGCAATAGGCCTTGAATGTTGTTGAAAGAAGTGGAAGAAGATGCAGAGAGACGGATTGGGAGACGGAGAATGAGACTGGCAGGGAGGGATGGAGAGGGAGAGAGGCTTAGATTAAACGAATTGAACACGGGGAAGAGACCCACACAGTTCATGTGGTCTTCTCTATTTAGAGAGACGTCGGGGTGTCCCACTGTTTGGACACACAACAGACGCCGCTGTGAAAAAGGAAATATTTAACTAAGCTAAACATCTCCGCGTGGAATGGATATTCTGTCCCTTTCCATTGCCTTTCCTGTTTTTCCCATTGAACAGAACTTCACCATTTGTCATTTCAAAGATAGGCGTTCTTCTTACATGTTTCAAGAGACACTTTTTAACGGCCAACAGTGTTTTATAGCTGCACATCATGCATTTCACACATTGCACGTTGTGAAGTTTCTCTTGTGTGTTTGTTGTTATGGTAACTGTGAAGAT
>CM076975.1:35226395-35231395 GCA_039105355.1 Benthosema pterotum | reverse complement strand
AAATGGGTGGTTCAGATTGAAAGCTCCACCTCTGATAACTGCTGGGCTTTTTTGACATGGCCAAGTGCTACTTTAACTGGCAACTGTCAGACAGCGCAACGTGTTTTGGGTGACTGAAATGTTTATATTATTTTGGTGTGCATCACCCCAGTGTGTGTATGTAATAATGCTACAGCCACTGAGCCACTAGGGCTGTGTTCTGGAGCCGCATGCGGCTCCTGAGCCGCAGGTTGCTGACCCCTGGGTTAGCCTATAGCAGTGGTCCCCAAACTACATCCTGCGGGGGCCAGACACGGCCCGCCTACGCATTTGACCAGAGACTTTTTTTTTTCTTCAGTCTGGCCAAGTGATGGAGACTTGCACGCGTAGCACAATGGGGTGAAGTGGTCCTGGCCGACTGGATCTCTGGAAATGTTTCCTCACATCAATGAAGCTCATTAGAATTGAATTGTGAGCCACACTAAAAAAATGTTGCCACTACGACCTCACTTTGCCCCAGCCATAGAACAGGAACCCCCGGAACAGAATAATGGCTAAAAATTTAGGCAAGAGAAACAAAGTATTATATATTTCCTGAGTTCATTTTTATTGTGAAGAACCCAGAGAGGGTTATTTGATCCCAAAAAGGGTTATTAATATTTGTTTTATGCGTGAAAACAATACATGTTTACATTTAGGTACCCCTGCGATTGTCACACTTAATCTGTGACAAACTGACCCTGCCCCCCCATCAGAGAAGCGAAAAGTCATGCGGCACTCACTGGGAAAAAAAACGTTTGGGGACCCCTGGGCTATACTGTAGAGAGTATGTGCATGCATGAAGTGAATGGGAAATTGGCAAATTGAGTTTAATTTTGTTAAATGTGGGTTAATACAATCATATTGGACTCTTCTGTTTGGATGTATGGACTGTCCATGAAAAAAAGTTTTTTGCCACTCAATAGACATTTCAACATAATGTCCGGGTTTGTTGGTGATGTGACATGCATACCCTCTATTGACCTAAGACAAAAGAACTGGATTCCGATCAACTAAGAATTGCATATAGGGGTTTAAGTGGTTAATTTAATTGTGTTATTTTTGTAGCCAGCAGTGCTTTACAAATTATTTCTGAAAACCATTTAAGTTGCAGCCTCTGGCGTTGCTAGGCAACTAATGCGACCGAACACATTGCAATTACACTAGAAGTTATTTCAGGTTGAATTGTTGCGGGCGGCTCTGAAAACAGTGTGACCCTGGGCTGTCGAAAAATAAAACCAGGAAAGTAACTGGCGGAGACGTTGCCAGATTTGAAACATTTGGTTTTTGGAAAGTTAAATTAGCGTTGAACTGTTGAAAGTACAGCTGCCTTTAACCTCACCAGTTGTTCCCCCGGGTCCTGTTGTTGTTTAATAATCGCCACGGTTCGAGTTCAAATTTTTTGGACTTCGACATTAATTTCATTCTTTCGGCGTGACATCATCAAACAGCTTGTTATCTGGAGAGGGGAAAGAAAGAAAGAAAGAAAGAAAGAAAGAAAGAAAGAAAGAAAGAAAAATGGCAAGGAGGGGTCCTGAATGATGTCAAATGAAAGCTGGATCACAAACAACACAAACTCTCCACACATATGCAATCAATACATTCTTTCTGTCTCCCCCTCTCTATCCCTATCTGACGCACGCGTACGCACGCAGAACACACACACACACACACACACACACACACACACACACACACACACCACACACACACACACACACACACACACACACACACACACGCACACACAGGGACTCGGTCCCCGTACCGCCTCCTCCGCTCTGTGACTAATGACTTCTATACAGTGATATAAAAACAATAGCTCATGCTTCTAATGATCTAGCCGTCCCACGGTGGAGTCTCCCTATGCAGCTCCATGTGTTCCACTCTTTTATTAATCCTGCAGCAATAAATCAGCGTGCGACTGATCCCCTCATTTGGACAAATAAAAACCTGAGATTTACGCAGAGAGAGCAGAGTGGAGTTGTGATGCAGACCATACACAGCACTACCATAGCCTTTTATCCACGGGGGAGGGCGCACACAAAAACGCAATTACACTGAAATAAACATGCTGGATTAAGACTGTCGCTGCAGACTTACGACTGATGGATCTGAGTCAGAAAGCAGGGAGAGATTTCCTACTTTGGCCACAATTCCTGTGTGTGTGTGTGTGTGTGTGTGTGTGTGTGTGTGTGTGTGTGTGTGTGTGTGTGTGTGTGTGTGTGTGTGTGTGTGTGTGTGTGTGTGTGTGTGTGTTGTGTGTGCGCGCAGTTGTTTGTATGCATACTAAACACAACTACTGAACACAACATACAGTATATGCCATGCTCATTCACACACGCGTGCATGCGTGTGTTGTGTGTGCATGCATGTGCATGTGAGTGGGTGTGTGATTGTGAGAGGGAGGGAGAGAGAGAGGGAGACAGAGACAGAAAGGCGGAGAGACCACGATCTTGCACTATACGGTGTCCAACATTGTGTCTTGTGTGTATCTGTGTGATATGACAGGCCGTGGATTAGTGGCAAGGAATACAGAGGCCTGTCTAAACATTTGTTTTAAGAGAATATTTATTGTGGAGGTCACCATGCCAGAATATCCGAGAGCCACGAGTGCACATGGCAGGGCCAGAGAATGTCCCTGTCTGTCTGTCTGTCTGTCTGTCTGTCTGTCTGTCTGTCTGTCTGTCTGTCTGTCTGTCTGTCTGTCTGTCTGTCTGTCTGTCTGTCTGTCTGTCTGTCTGTCTGTCTGTCTGTCTCTGTCCAGCCAACCCTGTCTCTCCAAAATGGTAAATGGTGCGTTCATGTAGCACCTTTATCCAAGGCATTTTACATATAATAGGGAACAATTTGGCAGTCGCGTGTCTTGTCGACATTTCGACAAGTAAGCTGTGCCTTTATCCAAGGTGCTTTACATAGATTGTGCATCACATTCACCCATTCACACAGACACACACACACACACACTCATACACTGACGCAGTGGAAACCATGCAAGGTATACTAGCAGATGTATTGTTTGCCCAGTTGTCTGGTGTGGCCACTTGGTTTTTGTGCCCACCTGACCTGTTACCACGAGCACATCAGGAGCAATTCGGGGTTCAGTGTCTTGCTCAAGGACAGTGACCCCCAGTGACTCTGGGGGAGCATGGGTTTGAACCGGCAACCTTACGGTTACCAGCCGGTGACTCTATCCCTGCCAACAAGTACACAGGAGGAGCCAGGATTCAAACCGACGACCCAGGGATCGTTGCTCTGCCCTTATCAGCCCAACTCTCTCTCTCTCTTCATTTTGATTCACACCCACCTCTGCATTTCCTCCTCTCTCTTTCATCTCACATGCCTCTCTCTCTCTCTCTCTCTCTCCTCCTAATACACTCTCTCCTTTCCTCTCAGTTGTTGTCCCCCTATCTCTGTCTCTCTCTACCGTATCTCTGTGTCCATCAGCAGTGTTCTATTCCTCTCTGTTCCGTGCCATCACCCCCCACCCCCCTCCCTCTATCCCTCCCTCCCTCCTCTCTTCTCTTCCTCTCTTCCTCTTGCTAGATGTCACTCTTAACCTCTTCAGACAGGGATTCTAAACACACACATATCCACGGAGATGCTCTCTAACTCACGCTGCCTGACCCCATCTGGAAAACCTTAGAAGCCCCCCCAGAAGACACGACAGAGAGAGAGAGAGACAGGGCGGATGTAACATTTCCCAATTGGGGGGGCAGGAGAAAATGGTATGGGGGCGGCTTCATCACCCGCGTCGCTTCGCGCCACGGGCGATGAAGTCGCCCCCATACCATTTTCAGTTACAGGACTTTTATTAGGCAAGTATAAGCATCAATAATAACATCAGATGTTGTTGAATTTGCAACAGCCACGCAGAAAACAGTTTTCTGTTTTCAATGATGAAATGCTGCTGGTTTAGTGGCGCCACAACTGCAGTTAGTTAGTAGCAGTATAGTAGTGTTTCAAATCATTTTAAAAATAGGCACTTTAATTTGAAATACCGTATCTTGGGTTGTTTTGCACGCCACCATGTTTGGTGGGGCAGACCCCCCCATGCCCATGCCTAGATCCGCCCCTGGAGAGAGAGAGAGAGAGAGAGAGAGAGAGAGAGAGAGAGAAGAGAGAGAGAGAGAGAGAGAGAGAGAGGGAGGAGTATACATTACACTGACAGCATGAACAACGGAATGGAAGAAAAGAGGGAAAAAAAAAGAGTATAAAAGGCGTCCGCGGGGAGGTGGACGGGGGATACGCCGCTAATTGTTTTTGTTGGCGCGCCTGGGTCGTGACATTGGTTCGTGCGATGTTCCGTGCAGCAGGCGTGTGTGTGGGGTTTGGTTGGCCCGGGCCGTGTTTCATTGGGGTCCAGCTTTTTTCTTTTTGGTCGATACACTGATTGCCTGTTTAGACAGCCAATTTAAAAATGGACCCCTCCTCCTCCTCTTCCTCCTCCCACGGCCGGACCTCTCAGTTCCCCCTCTATCTCCATCTGTTTCTGCCCAACGTCTCTTTCTCTCTCTCTGTGTGTGTGTGTGTGTGTGTGTGTGTGTGTGCGTGTGCGTGTGCGTGTGCGTGTGCGTGTGCATGTGTGTGCACACACTGCTGGGCCGGAATGTGACTTTTTAAAGCCAAAGTTAAACTTAGTTTGCGCACGGGTTGTTGTTGTTGTGCGCCACAAAAAAAGCTTGACATTTCCAAGCCATGTGATGCATCGTAGCAGCACGTTGCTGTGTGAGCTTGTAGATCTGGCATCTTAACCCGTTTCGACCTGAGGACTGAATTCTACAAATGTCTTCTGAATCCTGACAGTTTTCTGAAAAACATCATATTTCTATGTCAGTGTGGTTCTCAATATTTCATGTCAAGGACCCCCAAGAATCATCTGTTCATGGCTGCTGTCAAAACATGTCATTCCAGGGACCTCCCAGAAGCAAAATAGCAGACCTACAAGCTCAAGCTTGTCTATCATTTTGTTTTTTAGTCGC
>CM076975.1:35218895-35221395 GCA_039105355.1 Benthosema pterotum | reverse complement strand
AAAGCATCTCTACTAGGGGCGTAACCATGTAGTAACGAAAAATTATGTAACTATGTAATTATGTAAAAATTATGTAACTGTATAACTGTATCGAAATTTAATTTAATTGAACTGTTTCCAATACTAGTACTTATAAGTACCAAGTACTTATTGCATTGTATTTAGAATTTTCTATTGAGAAAGAAAAACACATTTTATGTTCAAATACAATGTCCAACTATATGCCAGATCACTGTTTTTACTTATTTATATCCATTATAATAGGCCTACATTTTCTCTGCAGTAGAACCTGCACTAGCCACATGTTTCACACATATTTAATGTATTTTCTAAATAGTTACTGTATCGATTTTAGATAACTGAATCTAATCGAACCGTATCAATATTGTCCATGTATCGCATCGTCAACAATGTGATACGTATCAAATTGCTGTTAAAGTGTATCATTACACACTTAATCTCTAAAGTGTATCATTACACAAGAAGTTCTCAGCGTTTTTGGCCCGGGGACCCCGGGAAATGCTTTGGCCGTGTCTCGCGACCCAGTGAAATCGTCAATCTTTCATCAATGTTTTCCCCGTTGAGGGATTCGAATCACGGGTCTTCCCAATAATATCATGACACAGGGCGTAAAAAGGTCGTAAAAAACAAAACAGGGCTATAATAAAATACAGTGTTAAAGGACAATAAACACAAAACAGCTAAAAGAATTCTCGGCCCAGAAAACAAATTCCTGGTGTGAAGTATCATACTTGGCAGTAGTCGTGTCTCTGGCTCTGAAAAACAGGTGTTGCTTTGAGGTTTCTCCTAAAACCATCGAGCATGTCTGGGAGTCAGAACGGCCCGATAGGCTGGTAAAATTTCCACTACGCACACACACACACACACACACACACACACACACACACACACACACACACACTACACCTATGTTTTAAGGAAGAGAAAGTCGGGAAGCTATTGTCATTTATCAGCGAGGTTAAAAGGTCGGAGCCTGGGTCTTCTCCAACACAGATTTGGTGGCGTGACCCCGGCAGCCCCCTGCCCTCCCTTGCTGCTCCCCACTCCTCGTTTTTTTTTTTCACTCACATGTTGTTTTACTAAAGTGAAAGTATCAATACTGCATTGCACATAGTAGAAGTATATCCTGTGACTGGAATTCAAATGTACTTCAGCAGTGGTTTTCAATTAAGTGATTTTGAACCAACCTGATTAAGAGCAAAGTGGAGACCACTAGTGTTTTGGCCGGGTGTCCATCATGGACCCACAACCACAACACAAAGTGTTCAGGTAGTTCAAACACTGATAACAACAAACTAACAGCAATTCTACATTCTGTAACAATGTGTAGACGTCTTGTAAATTGAGTAATGTGGATGTTTAACAGTAATGTAAATCTTGGGAGCGTAAAACTTAGGGGTCCATTTGTTTACCTTTTATGCTCTCAAGACTTAAAGATCTTATAAGGGTCCATTTCAACACTAATTTAATTCAGCCGAGGACCCCCTGGAACCCTCTCAAGGACAACTTTTTGAAAACCACTTGTACTTGAGTACAGAATCAGAAAGTGCTTTCAAAAACATATTTTGAAAAGATCTACAAGCTCTGTATTTTGACTTTGTAGATTGGCTATTTTCAATGGCTGAAATAGGGATGCATGTCATAATAATGATAGTAGAAAGTTAGAACGTGACAAGTATCTCATAGTGTTCAAAATGAAGTAAATATATTGGAAATTGATCAAATAAACCCTCAATTGCGCTCCAACAACTAGCACTGCTCTCATAACTCAGTGCTGAACTTGAGTAAATGTACTTTGTTACTTTGCACCACTGCTGGTGTCTTATGCAGTCAAATACATCCCATGTGCATGTTGATAAATACGCCGGTGCACATTGATAAGACCTGCACTCCCCTCAACTCCCCTCATATCATAGCTCCCTTTTTACTCATCAATCTGGGGCTCACCCTTCCTTCTCCTCCCTGTGTCTGCAACAATGGCACCCTGGAGGCCTGATTCGCACGCACACGCACGCACACACACGCACACACACGCGCGCGCGCGCACGCGCACGCACACACACACACACACACACACACACACACACACACACACACACACACACACACACACACACACACACACACACACACACACACACACACACACAGATTTAACACTCCACCTCCTTCTTAGATCCAAGTGATCCATCCAAGAATACCAACATTGTCCTTGAATGTAAAACCTTGAATGTAAAACCTTGAATGTAAAACGGATAGACAACATAAAAGAGATAATATACTTATGAATTTGAGAAGTGAGAGCCACAAGTTTAGGGCTACTTTCACAATTTTTACATATATTTTTATTTTAACAGTGCTTCCTATTGTAAATTTGTTTGCTTGTAATGTCGTCTAACCTGGTAAAGATCTCAACCCTTAAAGTCTAATGTCTTAGATCATGGGTACCGTATTCATACCCAGTACTGAACTGTGACAT
>CM076975.1:35204005-35210895 GCA_039105355.1 Benthosema pterotum | reverse complement strand
GAGACCTGACGCTGAGCCTAGATATATACCAATCTGTTTATTCTTATATCCTGCCTTCTTAGGAAACTCAATTATTTTATTTGTTCCTCCAAAGCAAAGCAAAGTGTTGTTTACAGTAGATACTCCATTGGCTTGAATATAAGAGGTTTTTTTTTCAATGGAAATATAAAAAAAATGGGGTCGTCTTTTAGGAAGTATATTATTTAACGTCCAATGTTCTTTTTACACAAATGATTCTTGAAAAATAGGGATCGTCTCATAACCAGGTTGTCTTACTGTATATTCGGGTAAATAATGACCTGGCTAAAATGGCTGTTCTGTATACCTTTCTGTGATCTTAGAATAATAAGGATTGATGGTTGTGGGTGTGATGGTCTGAATTGAAGTTTCACACAAAGATTCACACAAAGCACTACAACAGATGTGAGAGAAAAAAAAAAAAAAAAAAAAGTTTTATCTTCATGCTCGACCACACGCTTAATATATTGCTCATAATACCATCATCAGAGCCATATCTTCATATCATCATATAAATCACCGGCTAGTTTTATCAGTTGCTTTTTGCAATGGTATTTCCACCCAGTATATATCTCTCATAAAAGTATCAGACACATCGCGAGAAAGCCTACAAAAGCCCTGTCCGCGTCCAGCGCTAAAATAAACCCGCACATCTGTTGACTTTAACTCGGAAATTCCGCCTCAACAAACGCCTGATCGTTCTCCTCTCTCCCTCTCCTCCTTCTTCTTCTTCTTATCTGCGTGTTTTGCTGGGCCTGTATAATCCCTCGCGGCCGCCAGAGAGACTGAGGGGCTGAGTGACACTTTTATGGGCCTCGAGGAAGGAAACCCCAAGAGAAAAGGGATGAAGCTACAGATTGCGGAGGTTTTAATTGTGGCGATAGATTCTCCTCTCGCTGACAGCGTGGACGGCGGAGGGCCGGGGGGGGTTGGCTCCCCCAACGCCGGTCTGGTCTTTGTCAGCCGTGGACAGACAGACAGACAGACAGACAGACAGACAGACAGACAGACAGACAGACAGACAGACAGACAGACAGACAGACAGACAGACAGACAGACAGACAGATGGGGCGCAGGCATGGCAGAGAGGAGAGTTCACGTCCGTTTGATCAGACAATAACAGGGCAACGCTTACAGTTTAACCACTTAGACCTTATATGTTTAGCTGACCGTGGCGGGGGGTGAGGGGGGGAGGTCCCCCAGGGTTCGATACCCGGTCTGCTTCTATTTATCCCTGACTTTTCTTTTTTTTTTTACCAAAGTCAAACCTCTTTGCACAAGATAACACGATCGACAAGCTCATACGACTCGCTGCGACCAGGGGCGGATCTAACATGTCCCATTTGGGGGGACAAGAGAACATGTTGGAGGGGCAAGAGAAAATGGTATGGGTGCGGCTTCGAAGAAGCCGCACCCATACCATTTTCAGTTACAGGACTTTTATTAGTCAAAGTAAAGCATCAATAATAACATCAGGTTGTTGTTGAAGTTGCAACAGACACGTAGCATGCATAAAGCTAAAGGTCTGACTCAGAGAGTTTTCTGTGTTCAGTGATGAAATGCTGTTGGTTTAGTGGTGAGACGATTGTAGTTAGTTAGTAGTAGTAGTAGTAGTTTCAAATGATTTTAAGCACTGAAATATCTTGGGTTGTCTTGGGTTGCATGCCATCAATGTTTGGTGGGGCAGCCAGGGCATTTAGGGGGGCTTTGCCCCCCCATGTCCATGCCTAGATCCGCCCCTGGCTGCGACGCGATGAGTTGTTAGCTTTTTGGAGCTGCTGTACTCGCTAGGACGATGACGGGGGATTTGAAGGGTTCCTGAGGTTATGTGTACGACCGATGACATGTTCCCCATGACACATGTAGAGCAGAACGCGCCGCAGAAAAGACACGATTTGCAAGTCATTCCCACCGAAAAGAAAGGAGTTGACCGAGCTCCAGAATTATGTTAACATAAATAAACTACATGTCTATATGTTTGAAATCTTTTTGCGAGGCTCAGAGAGCAACTGGGCTTCCCCTCCAAGCCCCTCATCTGGTTACACTTTGGACACTTTAAGAAGTCATCCCGGGTCGTGTGGGTTCCCTTTGCTGTACAGGCCTCACCACATGCACGCACGCACGCACGCACGCACGCAGTCCACTTCACTTATTTGGGCCCCTGCAGGCCCTCAAACACTGCCATGGTTGATAGTGTCAGACCTGGGAAAATATACCTGGTAACAAAAAAGTGTGTGTGTGTGTGTGTGTGTGTGTGTGTGTGTGTGTGTGTGTGTGTGTGGTGTGTGTGTGGTGTGTGTGTGTGTGTGTGTGTGTGTTGTGTGTGCGCGCGCGTATGAGAGAGAGAGAGAGAGAGAGAGAGAGAGAGTACTGATAGTGACAGACAGTAAGTGCCATCTGGACTAACCACATTTAGAATCATTATCAGAACTTCCCCGCAGCATGTGGGTACACTCACACACACACACACACCACACACACACACACACACACACACACACACCACACACACACACACACTCCACACACACACACACACACACACACACACACACACACCACACACACACACACACACACACCACACACACCACAAAACAAAACACACACACACACACACGCACGAAAACACTTTCTCCTATGACACACATAGGCCTAACACAGTGTACAGTGCATCAGTCGTGTTTGAGGCAGAGATCATCAAACTGACATAGTCATTATTTGTTGAGATGAATGAGGGTAAATGTAGTAGATGATGGAGGGAGCAAGGGGAGCAAATACCAAACTACTAATGGAACGAGAGAGAGAGAGAGAGAGAGAGAGAGAGAGAGAGAGAGAGAGAGGGAAGAGAGAGAGGAGAGAGAGAGAGACAGAGAGAGAGAGAGAGACAGAGAGAGAGAGAGAGAGAGAGAGAGAGAGAGAGAGAGAGCAAGCGCTGCTGGCGGCATCCACTTTGCTCTTCAGCTTCAATCAAAGATAAAAGACAGTTCTCTATGTCAAAAAAGACGCAAAATACACACACTCTCTCACACACACACACAGTCTCACACACACTCGCACACATGTGTCAGAACACTTGCGCACGTTTACTGTATGTATGTGTGAAGCATAGCTTCACACACACACAACCACACACACACACAACACACACACACACACTCACACACACCACACACACACACACACACGGTCTCTCTCTGTTTCTCACACACACACACAAACACACACACTCTGCCCCCTGCCATTTTAACTACTACTTCCATTGTCCTCTGTAGTTTGGTTCCTGCGTGGTATTGCTTCCATATGGAGCTGTACAGCAGCATGCAGGCCTATAGCCTGTCCTGTGTGAAACCTACTGCTCTCCTTCCTATACAGTACAGGCCCCATGTGTGTCCTCCTGCCAAGGTGTCAGGAGCAATGCAGCACACATGCTAACCTACGGCTCCTACCACCGCCGCCGCCGGCCTGACGTTCCTCATGTCAAACAAGTGCCACACGCTCAGGGCAGGGGCGGATCTAGGCATGGGCATGGGGGGGCAATGCCCCCCTAAACACCCAGTCTGTCTCCCTAAACACAATGCCATGCAAAACAACCCAAGATATTTCAAATTAAAGTGCTTCAAATTAAAGTGCTTATTTACAATTTTTGCACCACTAAAGCAACAGTATTTCATCATTGAAAACAACTCTATGAGTCAGACCGTTAGCTTTATGCATGCTGCGTGTCTGTTGCAATTTCAACAACAACTGATGTTATTATTGATGCTTAACTTGCCTGATAAAAGTTCTGTGACTGAAAATGGTATGGGTGTGTGTCGCTTCGCGCCCGTGGTGTGAAGCGACACAGGCGATGAAGCCACCCCATACCATTTCTCTTGCCCCCCCCCCCCCCCCCCCCCCCCCCCCCCCCCCCCCAATGGGACATGCTACATCCGCCCTGGCTCAGGGCCAGAGCTGGGAGGCAGCTACCGAACCAGACACCAACAGGGAGGGTTCAAATCCCAAAACCCAGACCCTGATCCTTTCCCATGCAGCTGATCGACGTCGGCACGAAATCAAAACAGATTTATCTTTTTTTTTTTTCATTCCTCTGCCATTTTAACGGCATTGTGAATCAATGAAACGCTGTCAACGAAACCCAAAATGTTGTTTGCTTGTTTTACGTGGGAACGGCTTGTACTGGGCCGGAGTTAACGGGCCAATGTGTCCCCGGGGGTCCATATAACGTTCCCCAGCTTATCTCACTCTCTTATCGTTTGCTCGTGGACCTTCTATCTGCCATTAAAGTCGGCGTGTCTGAATACATCACTTAAACTGTTTCTGCACTGTACTTGTGGTGTTTTAACTTTCATTGAAAAAATAGCAGGCGTTCACGGCACATAGCGCGCCACTCTGTGGCGCGCTATGAGCCGTGAACGCCTGCTATCTTTGGGGGAGAATGCGAGAATGCAGCACAAATCTTTCGGTAGGTTCTTTCAGAGCGAATGTTTTGTAGAATCTACAATGTCAGGGTGAAATGGGTGCAATCATAGCGTCACACAGAAAAGTGGCTGGTTTATAAATTTCAAACTATTGAAAAGTATATTAACAAGCTCATTATCCTGAAAGGTCACAGTTTGGGACATAATACAGCAGCTTTCCTATACCTCGTCCCGTGTACGATATCTTCTTACCCAGGCACTTGTATGAAATCATATCGCGAGGCCAAAACCACACACAAATCAGAGAAATGTGCCAGGCCAGTCTCGTAAAAAAAAGGGACTGGGCTAAGATTAACCACACCGTTAAAAAAAAAATATATATATTTTTTTGGGGGGGGTCCTGTAAATTAACACTAAACAGATCCGTGTGGGTCCGTTTTCATAGTCTTGTGAGTTACATGAGCACTATAGGATTGTAACTGTGCAGGTTCTACTGGGTGATTGGTGGTTGCGGTGATGCGGTGTGACGCGCCTCCCGCACCACCGCGGTTCACTCTCAGGCTCCGTGTGATTACATGCAGGTGCCACAGGACTCCTGTGCTGTGAACATGTCAGTGCCAATGAGCAACACGTGACAAAGTTACTTTAGGAGATTAAAAGTGAAATAGCCGCTGTGCGAAGTGTGAACGTGCTGGATTTCCTTTGTCTGAGAAACCACCTTTTCACCACCAAAGTCCCGATCGGAAATCTGAAATATAGTCGATTGGCGGGTTTATTTCTTTGCTATTTTTTTTTAAATAACTTGAAAATAAAAAGACTATAAGGATTAAAGTGGATGATTAGTGTTCCTCTGGTGTGAATAAGGAGAGGGTTTTTAGAGGGAGTTTTCTTCTGTTTAGGAGATCAATTAGGCTAAGCTTGTTGTTTGTTGTTGAGTCCGTCAAACTGCAGACATAAACCAAGCAAAGCACAGACACTGTGTGTGTGTGTGTGCTTGTGTGTGTGTTTGTGTGTGTGTGTGTGTGGGTGTGTGTGTGTGTGTGTGTGTGTGTGTGTGTGTGTGTGTGTGTGTGTGTGTTGTGTGTTGTGTGTGGTGAATGTGTGTGTGTGTGTGTGCGATATGAAGAAGGGAGAGATGAAAACAAGTGAGGAGGTCAGGAGAACGAAAAGAGAACATGAAACGTGGGCAAGAGAAAGGAAAAGAGCGTGGGCAAGAGAGAGAGAGAGAGAGAGAGAGAGAGGGAGGAAAGAAAGGAAAAATAGAAATAGGAAAACATCAGAGCATATTTGGCATGTTAGTTTACATCTCTGCGTGTCCAAATTCCACCTCATTAATCTCTGTCTTGGATAGCTCAAATTACTAGCTAGCTATCGACTCTCTTATAAAAAGATAGGAATAGAATGAGCAAGTATAGAAGGAAGGGAAAGGAAAAGCCGGGAGTGGGAAAGAAAAGGAAAAAGAAAAAAAAGAAAATACCCCAAAGAGCAAATAAAAAAAGAAGGTTAAAAGAAGGCAGCATGCACATTACCAAAAAAAGATTGTGGATATGTGATATGCTTTTCAAGCAGTTTGTTTTCGAAAACTTTTATTTATTTGTAAATGTCAGCCGCCTCACTCACTCACTCACTCCCTCCCAGACACACACACACACACGCACACGCACACACACACACACACACACAACACACACACACACACACACACACACACACACACACACACACACACACACACACACACACACACACACACACAAAATCGGATCCAGAGCCCAAGTTCAGCACTGGCCCAAAACGAGAAGCACATTTGTGGCATGCTGGCTGGGAGGTTGGTGGTATAATGGTGGTGGTGGTGGTGGTGGGAGGGTGGAGGAGGAGGGGGTGGTGCGGTGATGGTGGTGGAAGTTTTTCTGCGTCTTCAATGAAAGATTAGATCAACAGAGGGACTTGATTTCACGGATTTCGGGGGGGAGTTTTAGCGGGGGGAAAGAAACGTGGGTGGTAGGTCGTGTTATTGTTTTTTTTTTCAGCAACCGACGCCCTGCAGATGATTGACAGAGCGGGTTTTTGCTAGAGCCGATTTGGACGCGCTGGTTGGGTTTAAGGAACGGCCTGCCAGTCATAACTGCACCGGCCAAATACAATAAAATGTACAGGAATGCATCATGTGTGGAAATCTGTTGGTATTAGTATTAGCATTAGCAGTCACGGTTAGGAGGCCAGAGTAGGAATATTGAGATGGTAATCATAATTTCCATGATTATTGCACACTTTTTTAATTTTAATAGCACAGATGTTAGAAGTTCTTCATAAAGCATACACTAACACATGAAAACCCTAGCTCTGAGGGCATGCACATGGACTCAGATGGACCTGTAAGGGTGTCTCAGAGTTACAGACCTCTAAAGATCCATTTGGTTCCATTTGTACACCAGGTCAGAGTAGAGGCCT
>CM076975.1:35159005-35199005 GCA_039105355.1 Benthosema pterotum | reverse complement strand
ATCTTACTCTGCTGCTCTATGACACACAGACGCAGGCACGCGTGTGTGTGTGTGTGCGTGTGTGCGTGTGTGTGTGTGTGTGTGTGTGTGTGTGTACACGCGCACATGTGTGCGTATGGCAGAGAGGGGGGGTATAGAACGTGATCTGGGTGGGGGTCATTGATTAATTCTCTCCAAACATACACTGATTAGCCGTCCTCCTCTTCCTCCTCCTCCTATTCCTCCTCCTCCTACTCCTCCTCAGCCATGTTATCAGAGCTAGTTTGATAACTAAGGGTCTAATTAGAAACTCTACAACCAGTAACTTTAAGCATCGACTGTTTTTCCAACAGCTCCCTTGGCGGAAGTATGAGTGCTATGAAGCAATCGCCGTAGCTGTCAAGATCGTTAAGCAAACAGCTATTAGTAACGGGTGACGGGTTACCATGGTGACCTGTCTATGCAGCGTGTGTCAAACAGCTACGTTAAAGTGTAGGTTCTGCCGTAGTAGGAACGGCTGCTACAGCAAGCAGGTTTATCTATCAGAGCAACGATCAACTTATGTTGCCGTAGTAGAGACGTTGCTGTTGTCTGCTTAAAGTCCCTAATAACGTGGTGGCAGGTTCTGTGCAGGACTGAGACAGGGAGGGCATGATTTGTCCTGTAATACAGGGGCTTTCAACAGCTGGTCCATCAGTGGTCCCTGAGAGGATTCCAGGTGGTCCCCAGGCTGAATGATGGAGCGTAAACGTGAAACCAAATGGACCCTTGCAGGTCCATCATTTGGTTTCATGTTTACACTCTCAAGAGTTAAAATATACATCATGTGAATTAGCCCCAAGTGTACACAACTAAAGAATGTAGAAGATCATAATCATTTTGGTCTGTATGTTTGATTGTGGACAAAAGCAAAAAATAAATCTTTAGTTTGGGGGTCTGTGGGGCTAAAATGTCATCAAATGGTGGTCCGTGGCTCAAATTATGAATAAATAGTGGACCCTGGTATGAAAAAGGTTGAAAAACCACTGCTGTAATAAATAAATAGATTAATAGCCGGCTGCAGCACAGACACACGTAAAATACAACTCATCTCACAGCCTCCATCCGTCCATCCGTCCATCTTATCACCTCCCCCCCTACTCACCTCTCTCTCCCCCTCTCTCTCCCTCTCCTCTCCCTCTCCCTCTCCCCTCTCCCTTCCCCCTCTCTCTCTCTCTCTCTCTCTCTCTCGTCCCGTCTCTGCCCGTCCCTGAGGGACCCTATAGATCTCCGCTGGGGGGGGGGTCACTACTTTGTTTAAATATGCCCCTCAGCAAGGCGGCCCTATAAATCAACCCTATACCTCATGATGTCATAATCAATGAGGTCACCTCGGAAGGAGGTCGCCCGCACCTTTGCTTTCTCTCTTAATGGAACATTCCTCGCTCATGTGTGCACCCGCACGCACGCTCGCCCACACGTGTGTGTGTGTGTGTGTGTGGACACACATTTTCATGTAGGCACACACACACACACACACACATGTCACAGTGTGTGGCGGAGCAGAGAGAGGCTCTTATAAGGCGGCGCGGGGCAGTTAATCACGGCAGTCATTTAGCTCCCTGTCTGCCTGTCGTCCACTCAGCCGGTCCACTTAACCTTCCTGGCCCCTCCCCGAGTGACACTTTACTCCCTTTTAATCGCACCCGCAGGATTTTATATATATACGCCGGTGTGTGTGCGTGTGTGTGTGTGTGTGTGTGTGCGCTATCCCTTTAAAACGCTATGAAAGAAGAACTATGTCTCTAAGCCGTACGTGGAAATTAATTTTCCAGCGGACGGAAATGGCTGGCTGCCCACAGCGCCCCACTTTAAGCTCCTTCAGGCTCTCCCCGGGTGCCGCTTAGCGTGGTGGAGGTGGTGCTGCTGGACCCCCTACCCTACCTGCTTCCTGCAGTATGACTGCTCTATTGGACCCCCATGTTATCCTGCTGCAGGAATATCCCTGGAACAACTTAAACCCAGTACCGTTTCCATTGGTTCTAAAAAAAAAAAAAAAAACTTGTGCATTTCGTGCACCGCTGTATTTCCGCACTAATTCGCTGATGTTTCTTACCAAATAATGAACACAGAATGGTCCATTTGGTTCCCCTTTGTACTGTACAGAATACAAATTTGGATCCCCCTCAAGGAAACATGATGGTCTCTGGGTCACCACTTTTAGAACTTTTCTTTTTTTTTTTTTTGTAATAACGGACTTACTGTTAACTCGGGCTGCTTCTTTCCACCCCCATCTACACCAAATCTTTTTGCCAAGAATAATAGCTGATCCACAAGCCCAACAACGTTGATCTGCTGTTTTTGGCTATAATGTTTCCTCCAGATTATGAATGCTGGGACCCAAGTGGTTCAAATGTGAAAAATGCTGACCTTTTGGATTGGCGGCGGTGTGAAGTGAGCCCTTGTTTTAGGTCAAAACTACTCCTCTCCAAAAAGGTTGAACTATTTCCTACTCCCTAATGTGTCCTCACCTTTACAAAAAGCATGGCCGAAAAACCTGAAAAGCCGCCGGTGTGGGAGATAAAGAAATACTTGACAATTCTTTGGCTCTCGGCTCTAACCCTTGACAATGCAGCAAGCAGGATAGATAACAGCACAAGAATAAATAGAAACGTCACAAAACCTTACTCTATACTGTAACGGTGCTGGGAATGTGACAATCCCACAAGTCTTACTGACACACCGTCCATTTTCCACCAAACCCTGGATGGAAGGGAGCTCACATCTTACTGTGATGGATGCTCTCTGCACTGTCCGTATGACATGACACTCTGCAGCGCCCAGCGGTTTGGTGCTATGGCAGTTCCCATGTCAGGGAGTCATGCACACTCGCAATACACTCACCAGGGTGAATAGAGTGCAAAAAACAGTGGTTTTCAACCTGACCATTAATCTTCTACATTCTCTAGTTGTGTAGACTTGGGCTAATTCAGATTCAGGTGATTATTTTGACTCTTGAGAGCGTAAACATGAAACCAAATGGACCCGCAAGGGTCCATTTGGTTTCATGTTCACGCTCTCAAAGAGCTACATCTGGTTATAACCAACTTTCCATCATTTAGCCCATGCAGGGACCACCTGGAATCCTCTCCAGGGATCCAGTGGTGGTCCCCGGACCGCCTGTTGAAAACCTCCACGCAAAAAGATTGAATGGACAACTCAGGATTCAGCAGTGTGCTGTGTAGTGCGTCTTGGTCTGTTTCGATGAGCAAGACTCCAAGGCTCTATTGGGCAACGGGAAATTTGGCTTCCAAGCAATCCGTGAAGCACAATGGGATGAAACGACTGAGAACTAAAACAAATATACAGCTAGAGGCCAGCAGTAACTGAGGAGTAATTTAGGAAAAACTGACGGAAGCACAATCTGTTGAAATCTGCGCGGTGGCACAAATTCTCTGTTCTGTTTTTTTTTTACACTAAATCACAGTCGATTTCTCTACTCTCTCTCTCCATCCTCTTCTCACCAACTCTTTAGATCTTTGATTCTGATCCACTCATTGTGTTTTTTTTTTTTACTTGTAGCAATATGACGTAACATTTGTAAATCCTCTGTTACAAGTGAAAGTTATAAGTATTGTAGGTGTGTCCCAAATACATCCCAGAGGTGTCTAATTTATTTTATATTGGGACATCTAAATCTGCAAAGTAAATAGTTATTTGTCTCTGCAGTGTAGTGGAGTATGAGGAGTACAGCATATAAAAGGGTTTAAACTCCATAAAGTAAAAAATATATACCTCCCAAAAGTATTTAGCGTAGAGTACTTGAGTGAACGTATGTCTACCCTCCTCCCTCTCTATCCTCAGGGACTTAACACTAACAAGCGTGTATATTTGATCAGCATTGTAACGCCCTGCGGCGCCATGTGTAATTTCATCAGGCTTATACCTTCAGCTTGTCCACTGGGAGAGGACATGAGCAGACGCACGCACACACGCACGCACGCACGCACGCACGCACGCACGCAACTTCAGCAGACTTAAGAGATAAGCATATAGTGTCACATACCAAATGTCACAGAGGCACAGAGATCTGTGTGTACTCAAACACGAGGCACAAAGATGCAAGCATGCACTGCACACACATACTGTATGCTTCATATACAACATACATACATACAGTACATACAACATCCCCTTATCATTAAACATTTTCCTAAACATTTTTAATAGTCAAAATCTAAAAGCACAACCTGTCAATGTAGATGTATTTAACTAGTAGATTTAACTAGTTAAATAAATATTAAAAAATATTCAAAATGTCTTTCAAAATACAAAAAAAAAAGTTCAGTTCAAGTTCATTCAGCAGTGACAAAAACAGAGCCCCAAGAGTATTGAGTAGCTGCCTGGCTGTTAAGGTGTCGGTAATGAAAGCTGTTTAGTTTGTGTTGGAACAAGTTGAACTGTAAGGACATGGAACACTTGATCCCTAGAATGACACTATGGCTATGAACACAAACACTGAGGAGAGGAGAGGAGAGGAGAGGAGAGGAGAGGAGAGGAGAGGAGAGGAGAGGAGAGGAGAGGAGAGGAGAGGAGAGGAGAGGAGGAGAGGAGAGGAGAGGAGAGGAGAGGAGAATAGAGGAGAGGAGAGGAGAATAGAGGAGAGGAGAGGAGGAGAGGAGAGGAGAGGAGAGGAGAGGAGAGGAGAGGAGAGGAGAGGAGAGGAGAGGAGAATAGAGGAGAGGAGAGGAGAGGAGAATAGAGGAGAATAGAGGAGAATAGAGGAGAGGAGAGGAGAGGAGAGGAGAGGAGAGGAGAGGAGAGGAGAGGAGAGGAGAGGAGAGGAGAGGAGAGGAGAGGAGAGGAGAATAGAGGAGAGGAGAGGAGAGGAGAGGAGAGGAGAGGAGAGGAGAGGAGAGGAGAGGAGAGGAGAGGAGAGGAGAGGAGAGGAGAGGAGAGGAGAGGAGAGGAGAGGAGAGGAGAGGAGAGGAGAGGAGAGGCAGGGGCGTTTCTAAGCAATTTGGAGCCCTAGGCAAGATTTTCCCTGGAGCCCCCCTTACCGAATAAGGGGAGGCTCCAGGGAAAATCTCCTCATGTTTGCCGCCCATCCCCTCATGGCACCCTAGGCAACCACCTAGTCTGCCTAATGGCAAAAGCGCCCTGAGGAGAAGTAAGTAAGTAGCCTTGCCAGGCCATGATGTCAGGAGGCCCAGCTGAGCCATTGAGGCCCATATAGGTCAGGAGCCTATCTCCTGTTTCTGTAGCGTGAGGCAGCTTGATGTACAAGTACACCCGTGGACATGACGCTAGTATATCGCAGGGACTTACCCCCAATCCATCCCTTGATGCTGAGTGCCAAGCAGGGAGGCATTGGGTCCCATTTTTTAGAGTCTTTGGTATGACCGGCCGGGAATCGAACCCCAACCTCCCAGTCTCAGGGCGGACACTCTAACCACAAGGCCACTGAGCTGGTGGCAAAAACGCCCCTGAGGAGAGGAGAGCATAAATAGTGAGAGGGGAGGAAAACAACTGGCAGGGAATAAAAGGAAGGCGGAATGGGAGCAGGGGAGGTGGAACAGAGATAGTCTATCTGTGTGGCACAGCAGGATGGAGGGACTGATGCACAGAAAAGGAAGCAAGCAGTAAGAGGTACAGCCGCTGTTGTCCGTTGTGATCCTTTAGGCCACGAATTGCCCCAAAATAATCATATATTTCATGTGTATGCAGTGTACACTTCCCCTGTCCTGACAATCACTTACGGTAATTGGAATGGAAGTTTGGGGCATTGGGCATTAACATTTTGTTTAACTTTGTTGCGCATGCAGGTAAACATTATGGAAATAGATTTCACAATGTTTGTCTCTTTCTTATATTATTTGACAGTTTGGCCACTGATTTGGCTGTTGAATATTATTAATCTTATTGTTTTTTTTGTCCCAGCTCTTTTGAGGTGTTAAAAATTAGAGGTGGGAAACCAATTCACTGACATAAACGATTCGATATCGATACATATGGTGCCAATTCAATTTATGTTGTGATCATACTGCAATAAGATTTGATAGTGATTTATTGTAGTTTTGTAAATATACCATGAAAAAGCAGTCAGTCATAAACATTTTAAAGCAATTCTCGACAGTATAGACCATGATGTCAGTCTTTATGAGATGAAAAAAATAATAATTTGGCGATTCGATATTGACATTGTGGCAGTAAAAAAAACACATCATTTTTTCCCCACCCTAATTAAAAATGTCAATGTATTTCAATTGTCACTTCACTGTCGTTCCCAAATAATTCATGCGGGGACCCCCCTGCAGTTCCCTACCCATCTGAGGCCCACATTTACAGTTACAACGAAAGATTGTGGGACACGCTCAAACAACCACACGGTTTCATCACAATGCTGGTTATTCCATCATCTGTTCATATTTGCTCAGCTCTCACAAGTGTCTGGTGGTGAACCAATTTGAATTTCACGTTTCTTTTCAAACCCAAGGCTTGAAAATACTCATGAAATCGAATTATGGTAATAAACAGCTTGTTGAGATTTGCCGGTCTCCCTATAGGCCTACTACTGCAGTCCATATAATATTTTGGTTTGGTATTTTTTTCGGATGTGAGAGGGATCTGGAATAAGAAATGGAATTGTAAATTGTAAATGATTTCAATTGATTCTGTTGAAAGCTGTACATGAACTTCCTTGAAGCAGTATATAGCCTAACAGGGCATGCAAAAACTACCGTATCAAATCTATACAACCTGATTATTAGTGAAATTCACGGTCCCTTTAAACCACTTAAACCCATGAAATAGTTGCTGTGAGGAGAAAACATTGCAACTACAATGCAGCATGTTGCTTTTCCATCAAAGAAAATATAAAAATCGATGTGAGCCTTTGTGAGCTTGATGTATATCGGCCAGGGGCGGATTGGCCATCTGGAGTACAGGGAGTTTTCCCGGTGGCCTGCGCCACCTAGTGGCCTGGACAAGATCCAAAATGCACTAGTGGCACTTCCAAAATGCACTAGAATGTGCTAGATGCTCGCCTGGAACATACAGATCAAAATGACCATTAATCTTCTACATTCTCTAGTTGTGTAGACTAGGTTGGGCTAATTCACATGATGAATATTTTAACTCTTGAGGGTGTAAAAATGAAACCAAATGGACCCGCAAGGGTCCATTTGGTTTCATTTTTACGCTCTCAAAGAGTTACATCTGGTTAACCATTGTGGTCCGTTGCTCAAATTCTGAATAAATGGTGTTCCTTGGCATCATAAAGGTTGAAAACCCCTGATCTAGGTGAAAAACACATGAGTGTAAGGGTTGGTGTGGTCTGCTGGTGTCTGTGGAGTAAAGTGGGTGCAGACCCAGTGGACAGTTGTGTTTATGGAGTGGCTGGCTCTCTGCTCCTTTCCTTCCTTTCTGTCAATGAGAGAGGCAGATACAATCTCTAGACCAAACACACACACATGCACGCACATGTGTGCATGCACACACTCCAGGGGCGGATGTAACATTTCCCAATTGGGGGGGGGGGGGTTATGAGAAAATGGTATGGGGCGGCGGCTTCATCACCCGTGTCACTTTACGCCACCCATACCATTTTTGGTTACAGGACTTTTATTAGGCAAGTAAAGCATCAATAATAACATCAGTTGTTGTTGAAGTTGCAACAGACACGCAGCATGCATAAAGCTAAAGGTCTGACTCAGAGAGTTTTCTGTTTTCAATGATGTTAGTTTAGTGGTGGCTGTTGGCACAAAATTCGTTAGAAGCAGTAGTAGTGTTTCAAATCATTTTAAATATGAGCTCTTTAATTTGAAATATCTTGGGTTGTTTTGCATGCCATCATGTTTGGTCGGGCAGATTAGGGGGGCATTGCCCCCCCCCCCCCCCCATGCCCATGCCTAGATCCGCCCCTGACACACTCACTAGTAACCATGGAACACACAAGGGAGGAAGCCCAGCCGTAATGCAGCATGGTTAGGTGTGGATTGCCAAGGGATTTCCTTTTCCTTAACACAACAATGACATTCGGTCAATATTGAGATTGCGCACTGAGTGTGTGTGAGTGCGGGCGCGTGGGTGTGGGTGTGGGTGTGCATGTACGACACTTGTGCACATGGCGTGTGTGCGGCCATGTGCACGAGTGTGGGGCGGGTCTGCAAGCACACGCCTGCATGGGTGGCGTTTAGGACTTTGTGTCTGTGTGCCTGCGTGTGTGTGCGTGTGTGTGCGTGCGTGTGTGTGTGTGTGTGTGTGCGTGCAGCCAGAGTCCACTGGGTATTTCCAGGAAGAGGTAGCCAGACAACGTTTATTATCTCTCGCCCCTTAATCAGATCAGTGAGAGTGAAACATGTAGCACAGGAAACGGTTTCCTGAACACACACACACACACACACACACACACACACACACACACACACACACACACACACACACACACACACACACACACACACACACACACACACACACACACACACACACACACACACACACACACACACACACACACACACACACACACACACACACACACACACACACACACACAGCATTACCCTTGATAGTCTGTCTTTCATGATATTGCCTTGCCATCCTGAAGGCAGACACACACTCTTAGATTTGATGCATTTGGTACGCCGGTTGTGTGCGTGTGCCGTGCACAATTGTGTGGCTCTGTGTACGCCTGTGTATGTAGTGCATGGGCAATTTAAGATAGATATACTCACATATACTGTACCTGCATTAATTGTTAGATTACACCAGATTCCATTTTAGCAGCTATAAAGCTATGAAACAGCTATGAAAAGTATTTTCATGAAGTACACAGGCCAACAAGTATCCTTATGTATCAAATCAATATCTGGGATTTACAGATTATTAGCAAAAAAACGACCATAAATGAGCTCATCATGGTTATTATCAACTTTCACTCATGCCCATATTCTGGGCATGTTGTTATACGTTATTTCAAATCTGCATTGTGAACTTGTATGTTATTTCCTAGTATGTGAACAGAGGAGGTGCAGAGGAGGGATAATCCAATGGACAGAGCAGTCAATGTATGGGTCGATGGGGGATGGAGGGAAGGCAGACATGGATGATGGATGGATGGATGGATGGATGGATGGATGGATGGATGGATGGATGGATGGATGGATGGATGGATGGATGGATGGATGGATGGATGGATGGATGGATGGATGGATGGATGGATGGATGGATGGATGGAAAAAAGTGTGTAAGGGCCTGTACACACATTTACATCAAGACAGCCGGGGCGGATCTAGGCATGGGCATGGGTGGGCAATGCCCCCCTAAATACCCAGTCTGCCCCTCCCAAACACGATGCCATGCAAAACAACCCAAGATATTTCAAATTAAAGTGCTTATATTTAAAATGATGTGAAACACTACTACTGCTACTAACTAACTACAGCTGTGTCACCACTAAACCAACATTATTTCATCATTGAAAACAGAAAACTCTCTGAGTCAGACCTTTAGCTTTATGCATGCTGCGTGTCTGTTGCAACTTCAACAACAACTGATGTTATTATTGATGCTTTAGTTGACTAATAAAAGTCCTGTAACTGAAAATGGTATGGGTGCGGCTTCATCGCCCGTGTCGCTTCGCGCCACGGGCGATGAAGCCGGCCCCATACCATTTTCTCTTGCCCCTCCAACATGTTCTCTTGCCCCCCCAAATGGGACATGTTATATATTATATATAGGGTCATGTCTGCTGCTTCCAACCATGTGACTCCCATTGAAAATGAATTGAGGGGGCGGGTCAGTGCTGACTTTGGAGACGACTAGACAGCCAGATGCTTTGCTGCCTTGGTGTAAATGTGTGTATGTACGGCCCCCTACAAGAGTGAGCATGGGGGAGTGAGAAGTATGAGGATGGATGGAGGGAGGGAGTGAGGACAAAGGGAGGGAGAGATTGAAAGGAGGAATGATAGAGTGGACACTATATGGGCTGTACTGGTGGTGGAAGGATGGGGAAAAGGAGTTATTGAACAATGGATGGATGGATGGATGGATGGATGGATGGATGGATGGACGGATGGATGGACGGACGGACGGACGGACGGACGGACGGACGGACGGACGGACGGACGGACGGACGGACGGACGGACGGACGGACGGACGGACGGATAGATGAGGGAGGGATGGAGGGAGGGGTGAGAGAGGTATAGAGGAAGGAGCCATCAGGTTCCCTGTAGAGATCTCATTTCCAGCTTTCTAATGACACTGCTCCTCTGCTGACCTTAATCTCTGCGCGTGCACACACACACACACACACACACACACACACACACACACACACACACACACACACACACACACACACACACACACACACACACACACACACACACACACACACACACACACTTTGGCGTGCACACAAAGCAACACACCTGTGCGCACACATGCACGCATGCAACCACACACATGCACACAGAAACATTAATGTGCAGAGACACACCGCACAAAATAGGACAAAAAGCTTAACACAAACACACAGACACACACTCCGGGTGGGAGCCTATTAGCTAGTGGGCGTCATACAGTGAGCAACAGAACACCTCCACTTCTGGAAAGAAAGGATGCCTGTTGTATATGTTGCAGTTTCAAAGATAGTAGTGATGCACCGAATATTCGGCTGCAGAAAATATTCTGCAGAAAATGGATTTTTTTTCGGCACTGTTGGGTTTCGTGATAGCCTAGAATTTCCCATTCAGAGCATCTCCAAAATAATAGTAATTTTTCAAGCTTGCAGCTCATTAAATTGTGACATGTTTTTCTGAAGATGAGCGTAAAAAAGTGTAATTTCTTGTGTGAGCGGAAAGGGTGCAAGTTAAAGAGGAATTCCACCCATTTACAACATTTTTTTCTGAGAGCATACAAATGCAACCAAATGAACCCTAACGGGTTCATTTGGTTCCAGTTGTACGCTCTCAGAAGAGATAAGCGTCTAAAGAAATCCATTAACATGGTGAAAATACATCTCTATGATGTCATCAAGATGTTTCACCATGTTAGTGGTTTTCTTCAGACCTCCATTTCTTGGGAACACAGAATGGGTTTTTTTTTTATCATGTCCACCCAGTACCTCTAGGGTATACTAATGACATATTAGAATGTTGAAAATGGGTAGACTTCCCCTTTAAGAGAGCGGTGCGTGGTCAGCAGTGGTCGGTCGGTGACGCAAGTGAACTTTATAGCTAAAGTCATAAGTATTAGCCCGCTCCGCTCGTGCACAAGTAGGCCACTATACCGAGTGCTGATCTAGCTTAGTTTAGTTTTTTCTTTTAAAAATGCTACTTTTTTTGTTTTTGTAACTCCCCACCCTCCCCATGATCGGAGACTAATAAAAGGTTGATTTGAGCTCCTGCTGAAAAAAAAGCAATAATGTAGCAGCTAGTAGGTCTCTGTGGGTCTCACCAGACCATCAGGTACAGTATAATACAGATAGACCATAACAACCATAACAACAAGACAGCAAGACCTCTGCTTCTCTGCTCAGGTTGCACAATCAGCTGACAGTCGTCACCTAACACATCTATAGCGCTTAAAATGTTAATGTTCATCCATAATGATGACCATGCTGCAACAGTCTCTGAAAATAGTAGAGTAGTAGAGCTGAAAGTGTGCACACACAGACACACACCCACACACGCACACGCACACGCACACGCACACACACACACACACACACACACGCGATCAGTCGATCGTTCACTGTCAGTGATTGATTGGATGCAGTATTAATTGAATTGCTACGTGTATGCGTGTGCGTGTCTGTGCGTGCGCGTGCACTAGAAACCTGGCATAAACACGTGTCAGAGAACATTGCATTTCGTCGTGTGTTGTGTTGTGTTGTGTGCTGCCGATGGTCAGATCAGGTCAGTGGCGGCCCAGTGATTTTCTCTCACATCAAACGGACGGAGCGACAAAGCAGCAGCGATAAGCATCAACAGGGTGTGTGCATGTGGAGGGTGTGAGTGAACGTCAGCGTGGGCTGGCTGTCCTCATGCAGATGAAAAGGCTCCCTTTTAGAGCAACCTGATTGGGATCTGGAGAATCAATGGAAGCACAGAGAGAAGCCTCGCAGCGCCATCTACTGTCTGCCCGCATGCAAGATGCTGCTTCTGGTTACACTGCAGGCTCTGTGTTTCATGATACTACTGATACTACTGATACTTTTTTTTTGTCCCCTCCTTTGTTTTATGCTGCACCACTGTTGTGTGCTGATCATTTTAATTTATTGGTTCCTCATGTGCTGTGTTCTGAAGCACTTTGGTACGATGAAAATTGTTTTTAAATAAAGTTGATTTGATTTAATTTGATTTGACTACAGTAGCCAATATATCAGGAAAAAAGGTAAACAGCACAGATGTGCATCAAGAAAGGTTTATGATGATAACAAAGAACAAAAAATTTGACTCTTATGTATTCAACTTATCAACAGAGAAAATAATAAAAAATTAAGGCATGAACAAATACAAAATAGGCCTGTATTCACATAAGGAGAAAGGGGAAAGCTATATGACCCACTGATTTCAAGGGGATTTAATATCCATCTCTCCTTGAAACTGCCGTTTCCATTTAATTCGGTTCAGCTCTGGGTTCAGTGTTTGTCGAGTTCTAGGTGGTATTGCATTTCTGCTGCTAATGCTACGGTTGTGGTCGCGGTTCTCTGAAAGGATGAAGAAAAAGAAGGAGGTCTTATTAGTACAATGAATCATCCTCGTGACCAAGCCTCTCCTTCTCTCTCTGTCTTCATTCTGAAACTGGACACATACATTATACTCACTGTAGTTGCGCACCGTAAAGCAGCTGATCTACAAGCTCACTGTGCATCGCAGCCACAAGTCCTTGCATTTCAACACACAAACGCTCATTAGGTTCCTGTACTGAGTCTCTGTCCTATAAGTGAGCAAACAGAAGGCGGCTGAAGTTGCATGCAGTGAAATCATAATACAGAATATCCACTTACAAACGCACACAACTTGGCTGCGGAGTGTCACCGTAATAGCCTGTAATTGTCTAAACGTACAGTGTAAGGTTGCCTCGGAGCATTTGCTCTTTCCGAAAACGGCGGACCACACGTATAAACACGAGACGTTCTGATTCGACACGGGGGTACTCTGCTGCGCTGCTGCTTATTGTCCCTGGTTAAAAAACCGAGGGGTGGGTTTGCTTACAGCTGTCAGGTCTAATGTATTGTCTGGCAAACGAGACCCTCGCCAGGATGGGAAATGAGATTATGACTCACGGAGGAATATCAAACAACGTGATAAGGGGGAAACGTAGGCCTATTGGCAGTATTTACAAACAGCGAGGAGGGAGTTCTTACTTTGATGTTTCACCCAGAGAGCAGGAACATTTTCTTTATTACAGAAAAATGTTTGGTAGCGGCACACTGGTGTGCGCACGCACACACACACGCACAAACACAGACACACAGACAGACACACACTTGCAAGCGGCAAGCGTGGGTGTGCACCTCTGAGGCACTTTGATGGGAGACTTTCAGTACGTTGCTCAAAGGCACATCGGCACTGATTTCACACTGGAGGCCATTTTCCTTTCGGCCCAACACGAATGAATAGTCACAATTTTCTCAAAAATAGTTCTAACGGCTTATATAATTTAGTTTTTTTCAGGGGGAAGGCTGTTATAGCAGACAGAAAAGTGAACACGCTGCAAAGCCCAAATGAAGCTTTTCACATCCAGTAACAACAGACTGCTTTTAGGCTCTCGCTGTTATTGCGTGTTGACGGCAGTATCTTAGATACGGTAACGGTACCATGCACGGAGTCGGAGAGCTGTTCAGCATCACTGTAATGGACGTATCACGCCTTGTTTGTGTTAGCCAGAGCACCAGGTCCACGCTGGGCCGCCTCATTAAGGTTTGGTGTGGTCTTATTTCGTCGCCGTCCACCGGGAAAACCTTGTATGTCAAAAACGTCATCGTCGAATGCCGTACCCCCGTCCATAAGGCGAACAAAATTAAAATAGACAATCATTGTGAGATTGCAGGTATGTCATTTCCACTACTCCAAGAGAGTTCCATTTCCTGAAAATGTGTATTTTTTTTTGTTGTTGGACATACATGGTTTTCATGCCAACAGCGATGATGTGTAGTTGTTCATCTGCGGATCTCTCGCTGAGGGAAAAGCGTGTTTGTGGAACCCTGAACCGATCAAAAGTATGCGTTGAGTCACAGGAGAGCAGCTTTTATGTCCTGTGTCATGCAACGCATTGCAGCCTAATGGAGTCTGACAGACTCCACCTACCGCAGTCCTATAGCACAGTGCTTTTCAACCTTTTTGATACCAGGGACCACTATTCATTCAGCATTTGAGCCACAGACCACCATTTGACGATATTTGCACCCCACAGACCCAAAACTAAAGATTTCTTTTGGTCTTGTCCACAATTCCAGGCTGAATTTTCACAAAACAGGCAAACATATACAGTAAATCAAAATTCTTCTAATTGTCTATAACAGGGGTTTTCAACCTTTTTGACACAGGGACCACCATTTATTCAGCATTTGAGCCACGGACCACCATTTGATGACATTTTAGCCCCAAAGACCTAAAACTAAAGAATTCTTTTGGCTTTGTTCACAATTCCAGGCTGGATTTTGCAAACAAACCAGTGTCGACTTCTTAACTTCAGACGATGGATATTTTAACTCTTGAGAGTGTGAAAATGAAACCCAATGGACCCGCAATTAAGGGTCCATTTGGTTTCATTTTTTACATTCTTAAGAGTTACATCTGGTCAACCAACTTTCCATCATTTAGCCTGGGGACCACCTGGAACCCTCTCAAGGACCACTGGTGGTCCCCGGACCACCTGTTGAAAACCCCTGGTCTATAATCTACACTCTAATTACACTAATTGTGTAGACTTGTTAATTATGTGAGCTAATTTAGATGAATATTTGAACTCTTGAGAGTATAAACATGAAACCAAATGGACCCGCTCTCAAAGAGTTGCCTCTGGTCAACCAACTTCCTCTCATTTAGCCTGGGGACCACCTGGAACCCTGTCAAGGACCATTGGTGGTACCCGGACCACTGGTTGAAAACCACTGACATGAAAGTACACCCATTGTGCAGAATGTTACGTTTTCAAATGTATTAATTGGGTTGGAATTAAATACTCGAGCCAAGTACAACTATCTGAAAATGACCGACACTGCATGGCCCTCCCTGTGGCCAGCGTCCGCACGATTTAAACCACCCAGAAAATAATCATTATAGAAAATACATCAGTCCTCTTGTTTCATTCTATTGGCCATTGTATTATATATATAATCCCAAGGGCTATTGTATAGCAGTCATTCTTTCTGAGGTAAAGACATAAAGTGGTGAAATTAGCTTGTAAAGACAGCCTAGTTTTATCCTGCCAAGTATTAACAGTCAGCGGCGATTACGTCCCAATGGCTACCTTCTGCTGGGTGTGTTGCACACACACGCCTGTGTGTGTAAAAGTCTATACTGTATGTATGTATGTGTATGGGCATGTCTGTGGTTCTGTCCTGTGTGTGTGTGTGTGTGTGTGTGTGTGTGTGTGTGTGTGTGTGTGTGTGTGTGTGTGTCATGTGATAGCAATATGTGCTGATTGTGCTCTCCAGGGTCCTGCTCCCGCTGCCCTACCCCAGTGCCGTTACCCCAGGTTATTTCTCCAATACACACACACACACACACACACACGCGCACGCGCACACGCACGCACACACACACACACACACACACACACACACACCACACACACACACACACACACACACACACACACACACACACACACACACACAACACACACACACACACACACACACACACACACACACACACACACACACACACACAGTACAGAGTCACGCATATACATTCTAAAATCCATACCTATAAATATAAATTGAGCTACAGCACACGCACAGAGTATATATTATATAGTACACACTGAACACACACACACACACACACACACACACACACACACACACACACACACACACACACACACACACACACACACACACACACACACACACACACACACACACACACACACACACAGACATCTGTTCTCACCTCCCACCCACACACACCTTGACGTTGACCTTTCATGCAGTCCTCTCTTCCCTCTTTCGTCCACTCGCTTTCTTTCTTTCTTTCCCTGCCTTTTCCTCCTCCCTCTCTCCCTCCATCAGGCCCTGGTTGGTGTTTTCTACATTCATCCTTTTTCCCCCTTTTCTTTCTCCACACCTCCCCTCCCCCTCCTCCTCCTCCTCCCCACCTCCATTAGCAGATTAGATTTAGTCCCATAATGCTGCAGGCTCCGTGATTTCACCAGCTCTCATTACCCCTAAATCATCTCTCTCTCTCTGTGAACCTGTCCACTATGCAAAGTACACACACACACACACCAGGGGCGGATCTAGGCATGGGCAGGGGGGGGGGGGGGGGGGGGGGGGGGGGGGGGGGGGGGGCAATGCCCCCCTAAATGCCCAGTCTGCCCCACCAAACACGATGGCATGCAAAACAACCCAAGATATTTCAAAGTAAAGTGACTATATTTAAAATGATTTGAAACAGTACTACTGCTACTAACTAACTACAGTTGTGTCACCACTAAATCAACAGCATTTCATCATTGAAAACAGAAAACTCTCTGAGTCAGACCTTTAGCTTTATGCATGCTGCGTGTCTGTTGCAACTTCAACAACAACTGATGTTATTATTGATGCTTTACTTGCAGTGGCGTAGGGAGGGCAACGCGCATAACGCGCAATGCGTTGGGCACCACGTGACCGGCAGGGCACCATTAAAAATAAAATAAAAAATCTATAAATATGCATTTTCCCGAGAAAACGTTGAATCTGCTTTGTGCCCCTCTCCAGAAACATGGTGCCCCCCTGTTTGTCACGCAGTCCCTTAAGCTAATTTCGTCAAATAGATAACGGGATTTCAAAGCCACGTGCGGCACAGACTGTGCCAGCATTGGAGATGTCCACAGAAGCTCCAGTTCAATTCATCTCCTTATTTATGGATTGTCCTATAAACAGCTCTAGACAGCTGCCTGCTGTCGGTCACTTGCTTGTGTTTAGGTAATGTACAGTATATAATATAATTAAATACATTAATTAACTTGTGACAATGCTGCTGATTTCACGTTTCCACTGAAATCCAGACGGTTACATTTTTCTTGATTCCGCTTCGTAGAGAAGACCTACCTGCATATCCTATACAGCATCTGATAGAGTGATTTTTGCGGTCACGCTGCATTTTGAAATGTACAAAATGGTCCAGAATTGAAGGAGATATGAATGATCAAAAAGATGTCTGTTTTGCCGCGAATTTCCCGACTTTTTTTTTGCAATTTAAACGTTTAATTTAATAACGTTTTGCAGACTTGGGATAAATGCCACATACAGCAAAAACATGGAACATGTTTTTTCAACATAACATGTTGAATGGTAAGAAATGATCGAGAATTGACCCAGCTGTAATTGTTTGAAAGTACGAGCTAAAATACTCAGCCAGGCTGCGGGCTTATTCAGGGCCGCAGCGCCGCTACTAGGTTTTGGAGGCCCTAAGCATAACTGGTCAGGGATGCCCCCCACCACCACCTCACCCTACACACGCCCCCACCTCTCTGTGTAGGCTGCAAGGGTGCAGCCTACATGAGGATTTCAGTAGGATTTCACAGGGGCTGTGGTTAATTTGCTGGTCCAGGCTATAGCTTGGGCCAGGAATTCAGGGAAGGAAAAACAGGGGTTGACACTAAGGTCTTGGAGGCACTTGCCATCGGAACGTAAAAATGAAACCAAATGGACCCTTGCAGGTCCATTTGGTTTCATTTTACACTCTCAAGAGTTAAAATTCATCATCTTAATTAGCCCAGGTCTACACAACTAGAGAATGTAGAAGATTAATGGTCATTTTGATCTGTATGTTAATTTGCCTGTTTTGTTTCCCAAACCCAGCCTGGAATTGTGTAGGCCTATAGCTAGAAAGCAGGGAAAGACATAGAGGCAGAGTGCAATGACTGCCTCAAAGACAAATTTATCTTGTGTTGTGTTATAGTGCACTAAGTTGCACACTTGCCCGATCGGGCAACCAGGTAGCAGTCTTCACTTGCCCGACCATTTTTTTTTTACTTTCCCCAGGCAAGCAGGCAAGTGTTGGTGTCAACCCATGAGAAAAATCGCCCTTGCAACTGGGAAACAATGAGTAGTGGTGGGGGATTCAGGGAACTATACATTACAATGGCATTAGGAAGGTTGTTCCAAGGTGTTACACTTCATTAATTCAGCCTTTTGTTATCAAATGAGTCAAAACCTGTTTAACTGGTTCTGGAGACTGGAGGTGTTGGATCGTTCTGAAAACAACAGGATGGCTAATGGACCATCACTGCTTATGTGGGGGGGGGGGGGGCACCAGAAAGCATTTGTGCTTAGGGCACCCAAATGGCTAGCAACGGCCCTGTTTACTTGAACGAAAACAAACCAAAAACGGTAAGGGTGCGACTTCACCGCCCGTGACGCAGGCGATGAAGCCCCCATACCATTTTCTCCTGTCCCCCCCCCCCATTGGGAAATGTTGCATCCGCCCCTGACACACACACACACACGCACACACACACACCTATGAACACACATGCACCATGATACGCCGCATGCGGACAGCGCCGGCGGAGCGTGTTGATTTGCGAGGCGGCGCGATTGGATGAGAAGGAAGAATTTGGTCCAATTTGTGTCCGCTATAAGGACGTCCATTCGTTCATTCTGCACGTACGTACCCATCGCGCCCCATTTGTCACCATTCCAGGGCAAATTAGTGGTTTTCACGTAGCAGGGAATAGGGTGGGGGTGGAGGGGGTATAGTTGGCAGACTGTGTTGCACCAGAAAACCCAACCCGACCCAAATCAATCCAAGTTCATAGATCATTTTACTTGTTTTTGCATACTGATGGAAGAGTACAGTAACACTCAGTGGTTAAGCACCTGCATTACGTAATTTACAAGAGACCTAGATTAGAGGATGTATACAAATAATTGTTATATGGATCAACGTTAAATACCACTTGGAATTGTGGACAAAGTCTTAATAAAGTAGTCTTGCAAAATGATCATCAAATGTTGCTCCATGGCGCAAATGCTGAATGAATAATGGACCTTGAAAAAGGGTATTTTTATAATTATTATATTATTATGAATGAAAAAGGTTGAAATCCATGCTATAGATAGAGGAATAGAGGAAGATAAGAGGAAGAAATGGAGAGATAGACTGAGGAACGGCAGACAGTATGGACTCTCTAAAACCACTGCTTCGTATGAAAAACTTTGGAGGTGCCCACCCTATACCATTCTTCCAGCCCACCCTAGTAGGGCTGGCTAGATCCGGCCCTGTTCAGAGGTAGATGCAACTCACGCCCTTGGAAAACTACAGGGCAGTACTGTGTCTGGACTCAGCGGTGGACAGCTGGCCAATGTAGGAGAACCAAAGCGGGTTTTTACATCCTACATCTGAGAGAGTGCTGAGGATAGAGAACGCTGCGAGGAGGTAGACAGGGAAGAAAAAAATACAAGAATGAATAATGCGACGCAAAAAAGTGTGAAAGACGGACAAATGGGAGGTTGCTGTTTATGCGTGCGTGTGTGCGCGTGTGCATGCATATGTATGTGCGTGTGTGTGTGTGTGTTGCGTCAGTGTTGCGTCTCATCCGTCTTGCTGTGAGGACGTGTCATCATTTAACATGGCAGCCAGTGATTTAGCTCTGTGCTTTTTCTCCCCCATCCTTCCAGTCCAAACTGCTGATCTGTTAATCACACACTGGGATGACTTCACGCACGCACACACGAAAAAAAAAATCAATGTCAATCCCAGACGTAGAAAAATAAAACGCAAGATGAAGATTACATTAATAATAAGAATTATTACTATTATCACCAGTTAGACACCCTGACGGCATTTTAATACAGCACAGAAACAGGAGATAAACTATTAATCTGGTGTCAGTGAGGTGTTTAAATAGTTAAGGGCGTCCTTGACAACCAAACATTTGGGAACACTATTAGTAGTTGGACTGCTAACACGCCATGCATAGTGTCATTGTAAATCAGTGAAAGTCCTGCATATTCTGAAGAAACCCTGTAAATTTCACATTCAGTAATGGGGGCTTATATTAAAAAAAAATCCCATGGAAAAGAACAAGCCTTTGCACTCAAAAACTAGGGGTATAACATACATTAAAATTGCACCCTCTCTCATGGTCGCCCCCCTCCCCTCATGGCAACTGCCTAGTCTAGGGGTTTTCAACAGGTGGTCCAGGGACCACCAGTGGTCCCTGAGAGGCTTCCAGGTGGTCCCCAGCTAAGTTGGTTAACCAGATGTCACTCTTGAGAATGTAAAAATGAAACCAAATGGACCCTTGCGGGTCCATTTGATTTCATTTTTACACTCTCAAGAGTTCAAACATTCATCATCTGAATTAGCCTAAGTCCACACAACTAGAAGATGGACAAAAGCAAAAGAAATCTTTAGTTTTGGTGTCTGTGGGGCTAAAATATTCTCAAATGGTGGCCTGTGGCTCAAATGCTGAATAAATGGTGGGCCCTGGTATATCAAAAAGGTTGAAAACCCCTGGCCTTGGTCTGTCTAATGGCAAAAACGTCCGTGGGAACATGCAGTGTCTCTGAGCAGACACATGTCCTGTCCTGTCCTGTCCTGTCCAGCAGAGGCTCTCTCTCTTCTCCTCTCCACTGTGTCGCATGCAATGCGCCTTCATCCATCCCTGCCAGTGGAGGGAGGGCGGGAGGAGTGGACAGACACGTCTGCAAGGGCAGTAGTACAGACGGTCTGTCCGCCGCAGTCTTCTTGTTTTATTTTTAAATTCTTTTGATTGTGTTTTTGGATAAAGAATAGAGTGAACTATAAGGAGTGTAATTTCCTGCAACTGACCAGCACAGCAGCAGCCTGGAAATGGCACTTCTGCTGCTGCAGGGACAGAGACAATGGAGAATCTGGACCCACTCTGTCTAATCTCTCCATGCCTTAATGGACCCCACCCTGACTGACACGCACACACACGCGCGCGCACACACACACACACACACACACACACACACACACACACACACACACACACACACACACACACACACACACACACACCACGCCCGCGCCTCTCTGTTCTAGTTATCCCTGACATTAGCCACTAGACTCACTAAGTGGATCATGGGAGTTACTAAATAGATTAGGGTCTAGAGACAGCATAGCAACCACACACATGCACAGTTGAATGTGGACACATGCACACACATGCACACACACATGCACACACACATGCACACACACACACACATGCACACACACACACACACACACACACACACACACACACACACACACACACACACACACACACACACACACACACACACACACACACACACACACACACACACACACACACGATTTGCTTTCTTTTTTTAACCCCCTTTTACACATTCTCTCTCTCTCGCTTCCATTCTCCACCTCAGCAGCCAAACCTCCAGTTCATTTCTCTAAGTGCCAGCCGGTCGGCCACCAGTGTCCATAGTGAAGGTCGTTCACTGTCTGTCCAGTGCTGGAAAGAGTATACTTGGATGTTTTACTTTAGTAAAATGTGAAATACTGCAGGAAATATAGCAGGAAGAGGCCAGAATTCAAAAGTAGGTCTATACTGCTATCATAATGTAATGTACAAATAATGTAGCCTATGCAGAAGACGGAATATCAAGTTTTGCAAATCTATAAAATGTCTACAAATATTTTGTAAATAGCAGATCTACAAGTTCACAATGCATTGCATCATGGACCATTGTGAGCTTGTAGATTTTTTTAAATGGCTTGAAATTTAGGGCTGAAGCGGGTTAAGATTTTTTTTTGTAAATTTACAAATGTCAAATACTTGAGTAAAGTAGTGTAGTTAAGTACAGCAATATAGTAAACGTACTGTACTCAATTACATTGCGCGTTGGCATCTCGCACAGCGCACTAAACAGCTGCATTCATCAGCCCTGCCAGCCTGTAGTGGTTCACCTTTTACTCTGCCGTTCTTGCGGCAAAAGGAGGATAAATTAAGCCACACTGTTAGCTTTAGCGCTGCGGCGGAATGAGAGGAAGACACTGAGCTTCGCCGTGATATACGCTATGCTATGCTATAAGCTAACACACCGTAATCGCTCCCTTTCATTTCCGCAGTACTCTTTTTTTATTATCGCTCTTCTTTTACTACCTCTCTTCAACTATCTCCATCTATCTCGCCACGCGTGCACACATGCACGCACGCACGCACGCACACGCACACACAGGGGCGGATCTAACATTTTCCAATTGGGGGGGGGGGCAGAAGAAAATGGTAAGGGGGCAGCTTCATCGCCCGTGTCGCTTCGCACCACGGGCGATGAAGCCGCACCCATACCATTTTCAGTAGTGTTTCAAATACTTTTAAATATAAGCACTGAAATATCTTGGGTTGTTTTGCATGCCATCATGTTTGGTGGGGCAGACTGGGCATTTAGGGGGGCATTCCCCCCATGCCTAGATCCGCCCCTGCACACACAACACACACACACACACACACACACACACACACACACACACACACACACACACACACACACACACACACACACACACACACACACACACACACACACACACCTTCCCTCTCTCTCTTGTTCTTCTCTCCCTGTGTCCCTCGCTCCCACACCCCCTCTCTCTGTACCATAGACACCTGTTCTATGTTCCGTCGTAGAAGTTAATTGGCCCACAAGTAGAATGGCCCTCAGTAACCTTGGCAACGCTGACCTGCTGCTGAGAGATGGATCAGAACTCCCTTAGATATGCCCTGCACATGTCCGCCTGCACACACACGCACACACACACACACACACGCTCACACAGTGGGAGATATGCATATTATCAAGGACACTGTATATGGCCTGCATATACACACAGCCCTGCACAAACACATGTAGCAGTTGTACACAGTGGGAGACGGAGGATCTTCACGCGCGCGCAACCAAATGGAACCAAATGCAACCAAATGGACCCTTGCGGGTCCATTTGGTTTCATTTTTACACCCTCAAGAGTTAAAATATTCATCATGTGAATTAGCCCAACTTAGCCTACACAACTAGAGAATGTAGATTAAGATTAATGGTCATTTAGATCTGTATGTTCCAGGCGAGCATCTAGCACATTCTAGTGCATTTTGGAAGTGCTACTAGTGCATTTTGGATCTTGGCAGTTGGCAAAACTGTTGGCAACTCTCCTACTTGAAACTAGTGTTTCTGTCCTTTTGAAGGACAGAAACACTAGTTTGCCTGGACTGGGCCTGGCGCCCTGGCCTGCCCTGGACTTTTCAAAAAATAAATAAATAACCTGTCCAGGCCACAAGGTGGCGCAGGCCACCGGGAAAACTCCCTGTACTCCAGATGGCCAATCCGCCCCTGTATGCACGCACACAACCCCACGCACAGACACACACACTGTACTACATACAGCCCCTGCCCTGCCCCCCACCCAGTATTCCCTTCCTGTCCAATCTACTAATCTGCACTCTATTATTTATGGCTGCCGAGGTGCTCCCCAGATGCTTATGAAGACACAACTCCACACTCAGCTGTTTTCTCTCTCCTCCTACGCATCCCCCCAACCCACACACCTCCATCCCTTATCCATCCATCCATCCATCCATCCGTCCATCTATGCCTCTCATCCATCCTTCAGCGTTTCATTTGAATGCCTTTTTTTCACTATCCGGAAAGAAACGCACCATTGAGAAAGTTTAAAAGGGATTTATTGACAATAAACGAATTCATGAAATGAATGAAATCGGGTGTGTTTCAGGTTTCTGGGGAGACTACACACACACACACACACACACCCTTGTAGGTTCAACAGGAACCTGAGCAATGCGAGAAGGGGGGAGAAGGAGAGAAAAGTGTTTAGTTTTAGTCGTTTCTTCCTAAGTAGGGTTTCTAGTGTCGATGGAGTTCCTCTGAGGGGAACTCAGGGGTTGACACTAAGGTCTCTGAGGCACTTGCCCATCGGGCAAGTGCAAATCAGGTTCTACTTGCCCTCAGGTCATGGTCACTTGCCCCCCAGGTTCCAGGTGGTCCCCAGTTAAGTTGGTTAACCAGATGTAACTCTTGAGAACGTAAAAATGAAACCAAATGGACCCTTGCGGGTCCATTTGGTTTCATTTTTACGCTCTCAAGAGTTAAAATTCATCATCTTAATTAGCCCAGGTCTACACTGTAGAAGATTAATGGTCATTTTGATGTGTTAATTTGCCTGTTTTGTTTCCTAAATCCAGCCTGGAATTGTGGATAGCTAGAAAGCAGGGAAAGACGCAGAGGCAGAGTCCAGAGGCAGAGGCAGAGGGACAAATTTATCTTGTGTAGTGTTATAGTGCACTAAGTTGCACACTTGCCCGATCGGGCAACCAGGTAGCAGTCTTCACTTGCCCCACCATTTTTTTGACTTGCCCCGGGCAAGCGGGCAAGTGTTAGTGTCAAGCCCTGGAACTGGTGGGTGAATAGGGTGGAGGTGGGATGCAGAAGCCTGTAGAAAAACGGGTTGTGTGCGACGCAGCGAGGCGGGCGAAACCTGGAGGATTGTTGGACGTATCCAGGAGTTTTCCCGCCAAGGTACTGAGGCTTTCTTACTCCTTGTGTGTGGGCTTACCTTCTGTTCAGGCAGTGTTGCCATTCCTGCTTATTATAAGCAACGTTTGCTTATAATTTTTTTCTGTAAAGTCACTTGCAAATAGGTGTTCTGAAGTGTACATGCAGACCTTATTTGGGCTTGCTTCCTATTGTTGGTTAAACCAGTGGTTTTCACATTTCTGCACTGCAGATTAACATGGACGCTTGCAGGTCCATATGGTTTCATGTTTACAAGTCTAACAATTAGAGAATGTAGAAGAGAAGCGTCATTTTGATCCATGTTTGCCTGTTTTGTTTCTGAAATTGAGCCTGGAATTGTGGACAAAAACAAAAGAAAAATCTGGGTTAGTGGGGTGAAAATATCATCAAATGGTGGTCTATGGCTCAAATGCTGAATAAATAGTGTGGCCTGTTAACAAAATGGTTGAGAAACACCGATTTAATGCATTAAATTGAGATGTTCAACTTGACCTTTGGTGTGCCTTGGAAATATTTTTAGGCTATTTTATTTTTAAACTGTTGACGAGGTTAGATTTTTGTCTCCCTGATGACAGAGCCTATACTCCTGCTCTCTCTCTCTCTCTCACTCTCACTCTCACTCTCACACTCACTCACTCACTCACTCTCTCACTCTCTCACTCACTCACTCACTCACTCACTCACTCACTCACTCACTCACTCACTCACTCACTCACTCACTCACTCACTCACTCACTCACTCACTCACTCACTCACTCACTCACTCACTCACTCACTCACTCACACTCACTCACTCACTCACTCTCACTCACACACACACACACACACACACACACACACACACACACACACACACACACCTGGCCTGCTTCTTGCTGCTGGGTGCACAGGGACATTGACATTGTGTAATTCAGACGTAACATTACTAAAGAGTCAAGCCAGGGTTACAGGGTTCTGTCTTCTACTAATGGCCACTTTATGGAGCTGAGCCAGCTTGTCCTCTTACATTAGCTTCAGCCAGTTACTAAAGCATGCAGACATTTACTATATAGGAGGGAGTCATTTACCAAATGCTATGAGGGGCTTTAATCACTTACCCTGCTAGACACTTATTTTGGGTTCATGCGCCTGAAAGTGCTACTGCAGTCTGACGCACAACGGCTTCAGGTCAGAGACGTCTATATTAGTCATCTGTTCTCAAATTCTGTGTTTTATTATACATTCGGTTTAACATGCAATTAAACTTAATTGTTTGTGTTTTTGGTGCCGTGTGTGTTTTCTATCAACACATGTTATCTAGTTTGAACAATCGGTCTTTCATATCATATAGGAGCTTTAACATTAATTGCTCTCAGGAACAGCTCGTTTGATTTTGGCCTCATAATCAGGGGCGGATCTAGGTATGGGCATGGGGCATGCCCCCCTAAATTCCATGACTGCCCCACCAAACATGATGGCATGCAAACGACCCAAATTTCAAATATATTTCAAATTAAAGTGCTTATGATTAAAGTTGTGTATAATATTCACTGTGTCTGTCAATTATGTCAGTGTTGTGCATTTATTTCCCCATGCAATACATTTGAGCTTTCTGCAGAATAACCTTATCCATTTGTTTTCCTACAGAAGTCAGCACTTTTGCCAGTAATAACTACGCTATGTATTATCTTGATAATTATTGAAAAGCATTACTCCGATAGGACAGTGTAGACTAGATAGACAAGAAACCAGAATATCAGACATGAGGCCTCACTACTCACTGCACAGATTAGTGCACTATAGGCACACAATTCTTGTTTTTTTTTTTTCTTGTGATGGCTTTTGCCTTTATTTATTTTTGACAGTAGTCTGACAGGAAAAGGGAAGAGAGATGGGGGCGTGACATGCAGTAAAGGCATGGGATTGGGAGTCAATGAGTTCTGGCAGTGCTGGATTACAGCCTGGACAGCTGATTTGTCTGATGATCTAGCAGGGTTCGACAATATAATTGGCCCGCTGGCCCCCCGATGGTTTCAAAACCCCTTCGGACCACCAAATGGCGTCACTCACTGGCCCGGTGGGCCAGTGGAGAAATACCTCTTAAAAATAAATTAATAATAAATACAATTTTAATTCACAAGCAGTGTTTCCCCCAGCGCTTTCTTATCAAGGCGCCCGCCTTGACCAAATCCCTCCCCCGCCTTTGCTACGTTTGATGAACCTGTAGATCAGTTATATTTCGCATGCGATGCTGCCTCGGCTCGCTAACACTGTTCCGCGCTGCCAGTCTACTCTACACTCTACAGGTACGTGCACACACACAGATTAAAAAGGGGCCTGCAGCCCCAGCTCTTTCGCATGTCTAAAACACAGAAGTGCCCTCATACGGGAGGTTGCCCCTGCCCCCTTATGTACCACGCTGTCTACACGGACCACAAGCGACCGGCTGCCACATTCGCCCGGCCCATCTCTCTCTCTCTCTCTAACCCGATAGTAACTTCTCCACCCACCGCGACACGCTCGATCTTCCCCTAAGTGTTGCGACGTTCGCCACCAACATGGAATATAACGATATAATCCACCATGATTATAACAGCGCTGACTCTCGCATAGACACGAGTGAGACATACAACGAATCGCCAATCCCTCATGCAGCCCGCATTTCCTCAGTGGTAACTGCAGCGCAGCTACTCACGAAAAAAAAAAAAAAAACATAGCGTCGATTATCTGCTGTGCTTGCAATGTATGTGTCATTTACATACTGTGCATTTCGTGCCTCGCTAAAAGCTCCCAGACTGACAGACTGACTGTCCAGCTCATTATAGGATACTAATGAGATGGGCTTGCTATGTAAATGCGCACCACTCGTAGCCAACGCATAGTGGTAACTTGTGTCTTTTCTGTTAGTGCTGCGGACAGGCTAACTAGCCAGAGACTACCGACAAACCTCGCTTGAGTGTGTGTGTGTGTGTGTGTGTGTGTGTGTGTGTGTGTGTGTGTGTGTGTGTGTGTGTGTGTGTGTGTGTGTGTGTGTGTGTGTGTGTGTGTGTGTGTGTGTGTGTGTGTCGTTAGAAGGGTGACCAGATCTGGGACAGTCCCAGGGTGACCAGGTGTCCCTCTTTGCATGGGACAGTCATTTCAAAAACTTTTCAGTCATCCCACAAATTGAGACCCTGTCCCACATTGTGACTGAGAGATTGAATCGAAAGTGGTCTTTTTTTTTTGCAAACTATGGGGATCGATTACCTGGGCCAGTGGTTACAGTTGTGGGGCCAGTGATTCTTAAAAGCCACTGGCCCGAAGGGCCAGTGGCAAATTTCCCTTATTGTCTATCCCTGTCTAGTATAGTGGCTTTCAACCATTTTGATACCAGGGCCCACTATCTATTCAGCATTTGAGCCACGGACCACCATTTGAGGACATTTTAGCCCCACAGACCCCAAAAGTAAAGACTTATTTTGCTTTTTTTTTGTAAAATGAATGAATGTTTCATTTCTACACTCTCGAAAAGTTACATCTGGTTAACCAACTTTCCATCATTTAGTTGCGGACCACGTGGAACGCTCTCAAGGACCACTGGTTGAAAAACACTGATCTAGTAGCCTAGGTGTGTGCAGTGATGGTTTTTGGATTGGATTTGAACTCACATCGGGATTTTACAAACTCACAGTGTACTAGAACATGTGGGCCTACCACCTGCCGTAACTAGGATCTGCATCTTTACACATTTTTAAGGCGATTCTGCTCAAGCAAGTAACTATTTTGACTACACACAGCATGAGAATTACAAGTCAATATCAGGTCCCAGCGAGCTAAAGCGTGTCATTTCACCTGAGCACACGTTGGGCCGCGGCATGAGAATCCAGAGAGGAATGAGTCTGGACCACCATTAGCTATATGAAGGGATCAGCCACTTAATGTAGCATCCATCCATTTGAGCTGTCCGATTCAACAGCTCTCTGTAGCCAAGACGTGACATTTAATAACACTTTTAGCATGGGGGGGGCAGGCCACTTACTCAGCATGATGAATGCCACCACTTTTCTGATGGCCAAGGCTCTGTCGGTGACTATTAGTAATTGCTTCAGACATCTAGTGCAGATAATATATTGGGATCTGGACCCAGAGCCAACCATTCACTGCTGTAGCTTTATTTTTTTCTTTTCTTTTTTTATTAATAACACTAAGAGCTTTCGCTCTCTCTCGCTCCTTCTCCTTCAGCATTCAAGCAAAGCGAGCGTCTCTGACTCTAAATGCTGTCTCTTGTTCGCTCATCTCAGCAAAATGAAAAATAAAAAATAATAAAACGAATAATAATACTAGTAATAATAGATGGTAGTGGTAATAGTATAGAGGCAACACATATAGCACACTGTACCATATATAATGATGTTTAATTGTAAACCAATCATACAAAAACATCAATTAAAGAACTAGAAAATACTGTTCGACAAGGAACACCATGGCGGCGTTAGTACAGAATGTAAAACTGGACTAAAGAGTGAATAAAGTGGCGGCATTGGTTTTTTTTTTTTTTAGTTTGAGAACCACTACGCACTTAATGTAACAGAGCCTTAATTTGTATCATCTGAGTTACTCTGTATGCATAAAATCGGTCACTGACCCACACTTCATTTTCGTCACAGCCCAGTAGCCAATGAAAACCGGCCTTTCTCCGTCTTGCCATTGGTTGAACCACACAGGACGTCACACAGCCGAGAGGGCAAACCTACCCAGCAATAATGAAGACGTACAGTAGCATCCCAGTAGGGACACGGCCCTCCCTGGGAATAAAGATGTGCCATAACTATTGTGGGTCTCGCTACTCATAAGAGCCCATAAGAATCCATGACTTTGATCAAAAGGTCCGAGACAGTGTCTGGGGACCATTTACATCCGACACTATGCAGCAAAGATGGAATATTCTCTAGTACAATTTTAGAAATAGATAGTAAATAGTATAATCCAAATTAAACAATTCTACCCTATAGATATTCTGTTGACTGCAGTCTAGGACTGCAACTAACGATGAATCGGCTGATTCATCAGCCGATTATTTAACTGATTCATTGATTACAGCTTTTATTTAGCTATCACCTTAACACGGGATTCCACCCATTTTCATTTTTTTTCTGAGAGTGTACAGATGTGAACCAAAGGGACCCTAGTGGGTCCATTTGGTTACATTCGTACACCCTTAGGAAAAAATGTACTCTTGAAAAAAAAAACGTCCTAAAAGAAAAAACATTAACATGGTGAAACACAACTTGATGATGTCATCAAGTTGTGTTTCACCATGCTAATGATTTTTTCCCCCAGAACTCTATTTCTAGGAAACACTGAATTGTGTGGAACACTGGAAAAACTGTGGTTAAGTGGGGAAACGGGTAAAAGTTGACGAACCGATCAATCGACTAAAATAGTTGACAACTAGCTGAATAATCGATTCAATTACGATTCATCAATGAATGGTTGCAGCCCTACCAGAGTCGCTCTCTAGGTGTCTAAGGCTCCTTCTCCCTCACCTCTACACCACTTGACTCAAAGCGTGTTACAAAGCGACACGTTGTGAACTTGCAGACAGGGCCGGATCTAGGCATGGGCATGGGGGGGGGGGCAAGATACCCAGTCTGCCCCCCCAAACACGATGCCATGCAAAACAACCCAAGATATTTCAAATTAAAGTGCTTATATTTAAAATGATTTGAAACACTACTACTGCTACTAACTACAATTTTGGCACAACTAAATCAACAACATTTCATCATTGAAAACAGAAAACTCTCTGAGTCAGACCTTTAGCTTTATGCATGCTGCGTGTCTGTTGCAACTTCAACAACAACTGATGTTATTATTGATGCTTTACTTGACTAATAAAAGTCCTGTAACCGAAAATAGTATGGGTGCGACTTCATCGCACGTGGCGCGAAGCGACACGGGCGATGAAGCCGCCCCCATACCATTTTCTCTTGCCCCTTCAACATGTTATCTTGTCCCTCCAAATGTTATATCCGTTGTGAACTTGCAGATGTTACATAGGAATGCTTTGGTTGAAGTGGTTGACGTCTGCATCTGTACCTCTTGTCTACCGTACGGACATGGCCCCACATCACTCCGTCTGGTCCCCTGCTATCCCTTCCCTCTCTTCCATCCCTCTCTCATCTCCATCCATCCCCAGTGTGGCGTCTTCGTCGTCTGACATTTTATTGGCTCTATAAATGTCCCTGAGAGCCTGCAATATCACTTAGCCGAAGGAGGAGATGAAGAAGAGGAGCTAACAAGAAAGAGAGAGAGAGAGAGAGAGAGAGAGAGAGAGAGAGAGAGAGAGAGAGAGAGAGAGAGAGAGAGGGAGAGAGAGAGAGAGAGAGAGAGAGAGAGAGAGAGAGAGAGATGGAGAGCCGGCGTTGCTTAGTCCCGTGGATGGCAATTCAAAGAAGAAAACGCATTAAACCAAAATGGCGTCAGGGACATAAAAGTGAATTAGCCAGTAACAAATGACCATGTGTGCGCCCAACTGCCTTAACCTCTCCAAACAGCCCCTCAACCCCCCCACTGCCCCTCCAACCGACCACCCCCCCTCCACACACACACACACACACACACACACCCTCCCCCACGGTAAGTCATCTAAATTTGTTGGAAGGCTCATGGGCGCCGGGCCAAAAAAGCTTTTATATCTATAAAGGCCGATGGATCACAGAGAATCACATTAACCTGTCCAATTTAATTACAGTATCGACAAAACATAATAGATACTTACGGCCTTACGGGGAGAGATGGGTAGAGAGAGCAAGGAGGGAGAGAGAGAGAGAGAGAGAGAGAGAGAGAGAGAGAGAGAGAGAGAGAGAGAGAGAGAGAGAGAGAGAGAGAGAGAGAGACAAAAAAGCGCAGACTATTTTCATTTGCAATGCTGATGCAGTGCGTGCACTGAAGAAGGCATTTGAGGAATGAGTGTGTGTGTGTGTGTGTGTGTGTGTGTGTGTGTGTGTGTGTGTGTGTGTGTGTGTGTGTGTGTGTGTGTGTGTGTGTGTGTGTGTGTGTATCCGTCTGTCTGTCTAACGAAGGACTTCTAAGAGCCCATGGGAGCTTTTGAGAGGGTTTAGTTTGATGAACAATCTACAGCTCCCCAGTGACCGACAGTAATTCAGAGTAGCGCACACACAAAACACACCCACAATGTGCACGTACACGAGATTGTGTATTTCTGTCACAAACACACACACACGTGCACGCACGCACGCGCCACACACACACACACACACACACACAGTATAATATAAAGGAAGTACACACCTGCTTTCACAAGCAAACACACCACAGTGGCGGTCCTTAACACATGTTACGTACAACGCTTGCGGCTAAACCAAACACTGCATGTAGACAACATAGAAAACAGATGAAAACTGATCTTTTCTGGCACGTGACGTCGACACACAAGTACAACGTTGGAAAAGCTGAACCTATCTTGTAAATGCCCAAACCTACATGAATCCCTATACCTTTTCTCAATTGTAAGACGGAATTTCCCCAAACCTTTTTTTAAAATGTTAACCGCAAAACCAGACATTCACCTCACGAATTCACTATACTTGTGCATGAGGCCATTGGTCACCCACATGCGCATACACAGGCGCATGCACACACACACACACACACACTGCAATACCACCAGTGTATTGCGAGCATCTGAGCCAAGTCCCCTTCCCGTCCCAGGCAGCCGAGGCTGTGTCAGCCATACCATCCACGCTGATCAATAGACGGGGGGGATTTTTATTCATAAAGTGCCCACTTAATTAAATCAGTGGGAGGGGAGGAGGGGGGGTGGTGGGGGAGGCCATGGAGAGGAGACGAAGCAAGGGCACTGAGTCAAATGACTGATGAAGAATTACAGCAGGAGATTGGAGGAGAAAGAGATGTGCTGGAGGGGCATGTGTTAGGGTGGATGCATGGAATATGGATGAATGGCTGGATCCATGCTATGGATACTTTACCAACTTTTAAAAGCAGGGAATTCCATTCCATTTTCAACATTTTACTATTTCAGTGGTTTTCAACCTTTTGGATCCCAGGGCCCACTATTTATTCAGCATTTGAGCCACGGAGGACCGCCGGCTGATGACATTTTCACCCCAGAGAATCCAAAACTACAAGATTTATTTTGCCTTTTGTCCACAATACCAGGGTGGATTTGGGCAACAAAACAGTCAAACATACAGATCAAAAATGACCATTAATCTTCTACATTCTCTAGTTGTGTAGGACTTGGGCTAATTCACATGAATATTTTAACTCTTGAGAGTGTAAACATGAAACCAAATTGGATCCGCAGGGGTCCATTTGGTTTCATGATTACGCTCTCAAAGAGTTAGCTGGCTAACCAACTTTACAGCATTACTCTGGGGACCACCTGGAACCCTCTCTTGGTCCCTGGACCACTGGATGAAAACCACTGTATAGTAATTTAATTACTATAGCTTAGAGATGTTGTGTGCACATGATAAAAACATCCCCCCATTCTGTGTTCCCTAGAAATGGAGGTCTGACAAAAAACATTAACATGGTGAAACACAACTTGATGACATCATCAAGTTGTGTTTCAACATGGACCTGGTAGGGTTCATTTGGCTCCATTTGTACACTCTCAGAAAAAAAAAAAATCTTGGAAATGGGTGGAATTGTCCCTTTAAGCTAGCTAAAACGGTTGATCTATAAAGCTCAAATCGATTTTTACATTATTGTGGTAAATTCCGACCTTATGCTTTTAGCAATCAGAACTATAAAATTGTGAGTTATATTAAAGAAAATAAATAAATCAGGATCCTGTACCTGCGACAGCAAATTGTAACGCAGGAAATGTAATGTATGCTAGGGCAAAAGAATTCACAGTACTATTCATTTTTTCATTTTAAATGAAACCTCAGTGTTCTTTATCGTATTTAAAGTTGTTTAAGCCAAAATAGATGCAAATAAATGATCATGAGTCTTTTCCCCTTAATGCCTTAATAGTCTCCAAGTAGTATTGCAAATAAATCTTCTCTAACAATCTTCTCTTACATATTGTAACGTTATAAAACAAAAAGATAATGCTTTGTAAGAAATTAGAGAGAGAACAAAACGTCCACCTCACCCAAACTTTAGGTTAGAAGAGTTCTTCAGCTGGTTCCCCTTTCCTTGTTTGACGTTTTGTCACCAAACAAATCAATTGTTTGTCAAAACTTTCAGTTCATGGCCGAGCAAACATTCCTCCGTCCCAGGCACCAGCTTCTTTAGTCAATCTATACATTATTAGTTTAAGTCCATTCTGAATTCACTTGGAGTGACTGACAAAGACTATAGGTTTTTAAACACAGAAAGCAGCAAAGCCCTCCATAGACTCATGGAAGCAGTTCGGCGCCCGACTTCCTGGTTCATTTATAGTGTCAGGAGGGTCTACTTCCTGGAAGTAGGTCTGTTGATGGAACTCCTTTTCCCCACAGCTCCCCCTATGGTCACCTCGTCCATAGAAAACACATGACTGGTTTGATTTCACAAAACACAAAATACTCTCTCTGTACACTACATTTCAGTGTTAAACATTCAACCATAATTTAATTGTTATTCCCCAAGTATGGTTTGTTTTCTTTGTAATTCACATATGAGGACACATTATATACATTATTCCACACCTGTGGCAATGTCACATGCTGTTGTCTTGTGTGTTAGATATAGGCTGCTTTAAATAAGAGATAACAGATAACAAGATAACATGAATTAAAGCTCTCTGTGACCACGGCAGTTATCTGGATTCCATTAGAAGCCAGCATGGCTTCTATGAAAGCATGTTGCACACTAAAAAATGTAGTATTTTAAAGAGAGTATTTGAAGAGATCAAACTAGCAATAGAATACATGTTCGAAGCATCTTCCATAGACATGAATGGTCTCAGGAAAGTGAGTCTATGATTTCCTTGGCTGTATGTAGAACAGCAGAAGCAAGCTGTAGAGGTTTACAATGAGAATACCTAAACATCGTCATTACACTTTCAGTCATGACATTGTATTTTTGCTTTATTCCATGAGATAATTAATGTTTGGAGACATGTATGAGCCCAATGCCAGCCCAAATAATTTAGCAACTGTTGCTGTGCAGGTCAAGCTTTATTCTACTAAGGTGCCAAGGATGGATTGGGGAGGTACTAGTGAAGGGCTAATTGCCTGTCGTGAGGACAATCAACAGTGACATTGGCGGATAAATGAAAGTCTGTGTTTTGTTGGCCTCTGTTAGAACTGTATGGTATAGTCAAATATGATGTTGTTTTCAGCCTCTGTTGGTTATATTGTGTTGTTGTTATTATTGTGGAGGATAGCCTAAAGAACATGCACAGTCTGCTATGGTATGCATCTGGCAGTCACAGTTCATACGGTATTTAAACAGCTGTAGGCCGTTTCACACTAGCCACGCTCTTAATGCAAATTCATACGTTGCATGGCCCAAGTGTCACTACTTGACAAATATAATATAAATTGTGTATTTATAGCTAAGAGGTTTTGAATCGTAAATCAGCCCGAAGTTTACAAAAGAGTCCTGAATTGTAGCGAGAGCGCTATATATATATATATATATATATATATATATATATATATATATATATATATATATATATATATATATATATATATATATATATATATATATATATATATATATATACGTATATATATATATATATATAATATACCGTAGCGTAGGATCCTTTAGCTGCAGCGCGGCGCTGCGGTGAACCCCCTCCAGGTGAACAGAAACAGAGGAATATGAGCTGGCCAACAGTCAATATTTATTACTGTCTTTATGGTCTAACACTAAATACACTTACTGCACTCCAGAGACGAGGAGAACGGACAGAGATAGAGAGAGACAGGGAGAAGATGAGAGTGAAAGCGACACAGAGGGACAGACAGACAGACAGACAGACAGACAGACAGACAGACAGACAGACAGACAGACAGACAGACAGACAGACAGACAGACAGACAGACAGACAGACAGACAGACAGACAGACAGACAAGACACCTACTTACACAGAGACAGAGATAAACAGAGAGACAGACGGAAATGGAGAGAGAGAGAGGGATGAAGAGCAGAGGGAGGTCTTTAAAAAACCTTGAAGGTCTCTCAGGTTTCATAAAAGAAATTGTTGCTGTCTTCCTACTCATCCTATAGCCGTTACAGTCCTGCCGCCTATTTCATCTCTGCCCTGGAGCCCAGCCAAAGGTCACTGTGTGTCTCTTTCCCCCATTCTGCAGTCACTCTTCTCTTTAATGAAAGACACACACACCCACACACACACACACACACACACACACACACACGTACATACTGTACTGTGCGGCTACGTACAACACACACACACCCGCAGACACCAAATAGCCTGGATTTGTTTCACACAAGGAAATACACCGTCCTTCTATCCATCTCACTATCTCTCGACTCATGTACCTATACGTGCATGCGCGCACGCGCACACACGCACACGCACACGCACACACACACACACACAAACACACACACACACACACACACACGGACGGACGGGCGCGCTCGCGGCGCGCCACCCTTTGCCACTGCTCTTGTCATCTCTGTGTAAGCCAGGCCCCCGCTGACGCCGCACGAATCAGAAACACGTGAAATCAAACGGCCCTGTTTCCATTCCACCGCTGCGCAGGTTAATGGCTTAGGGCTGCGCGAGGCCTGGCTAATATCTGAATAAGCCTCGGGGGGGATCCATCTAATATCTGGTCTCTCCTGTTACAAAGACAAGGGTCAGGCTACGTGACAGCCAGCCGGATCATGCGGCGTGCAGCGCGCTAGTGTGTGTGTGTGTGTTACTGTTAAAGGGTTAACAGTAATATCGGAGGCGACAGAGGGTGAACTGGCCGGTGTTATTATTCGACTCATATGAATAATGGAACTCAATATGGTGGAGGGGATAGCTGGGAGCGCAAACACACAAAGAATGTCCCTTTCTGTGTGTGCGCACGCACACGCGTGTGTGTGTGTGTTTGTGTTTGTGTGTGTGTGTGTGTGTGTGTGTGTGTGTGTGTGTGTGTGTGTGTGTGTGTGTGTGTGTGTGTGTGTGTGTGTGTGTGTGTGTGTGTGTGTGTGAGAGAGAGAGTTTGAGGCCTTGGCTTGGCTGGGGTCGGTCCACTAGCGGTGGGTTCAGTGGTCATGTAGAAGTGCACACAGTGTCGCCAACTGCCAAAATCCAAAATGCACTAGTGGCACTTCCAAAATGCACTAGAATGCGCTAGATGCTCGCCTGGAACATACAGATCAAAATGCATACATTCTCTAGTTGTGTAGATTAAGTTGGGCTAATTCACATGATGAATATAACTCTTGAGGGTGTAAAAATGAATCAATTTTAGTCTCTCAAAGAGTTACATCTGGTTAACCAGCTGTCCACCATTTAGCCTGGGGTCCACTGGTTGAAAACTATCATAGGATGAAAAATGGTGAAAATTTTCGCCCCAACTCACCAGTAAAAAAAAACACTAGATTTTCCGCCAGGAGTTTTTCACTAATTTTGGCACTAGGTGGGTCTGGAGAAAAAAATATATAGTGACAAATGCGCCAAGTTGGCAACACTGAGTGCACAGCATTTCATTTAGACGGGGTCCTCATAGGTCGGGTAAACAACATCAACATGGAGCCGATAAGACAGGATTCAACCTTCCCTTCAGGCCTCCTGGGAGCTTCCCCCAGGCCACGGGTCACTCAGTAGAACCTGTTTATCCAGATTGTAAAATGGTAGAATGGTGCATTTATACAGCATCCCTATAGCCGAGGCGCTTTTACTTACAGAGATTGTGCGGTAGGTACATTCATTCATTCATTCACACAAGCATTTGACGAAAGATGCAAAACACCAGCCTCCCTAATCGGAAGGAATTAGAGATTCTGTGTCTTGCTCAAGGACACTTGAGCTAACACTAACTTTGGGAAGAGAGGTTTTTCAACCTGTGGTCCTTGAGACAATTCCAGGTGGTCCCCAGCTAAATGATTTAAAGGAGTTGGTAAGTGGTAACCAAATGAGCCCTTATAGATCTTTGACTCTTAAGAGTGTAACAAGCTGAATTGTTGTTAAACATCTGAATGACTTAGTTTTAAACGCAAATATAGAATGTATTTTTTTTGGCAACAGCAACGCAGCGCTACATAAACAGACTCAGTAACTTTGGACACTGCATGATCCCAGTGTCTAAGAGGTTGCCCAAAAGGTTACGACAAACTGGAATTGGAAATGCATTGTTTTCTACAAGTGTGGCACAAAGAGCCGCCATTACACTTTTTCATCGAGGTGAACGGAGATGTCATAACTCTGTCGATACTCTAAGGCTTTAGGATTGCCTCCGCATTATGGCGCAAGCCGACCTCTGAGCCTTGGGATTGTTTTTGTACCAGCTATCTGATTGGCTATCTGGTTTCTTGGCAACACCACGACTTCTGATTGGCTGTCGTCTCCCGTGAAAAACTGAGCACTCAGTTTTTCACGGGAGACGACAGCCAATCAGAAGTTGAACAGCCTCGCTACAAATGGAAAATAAAACACTCACAAAGCAACGTGCAGCTGCCAATTAAATGATGCGTAATTTCTTCTTGTTTTTTTCCTAAATTCAGAATGGAATCGTGAAAAATAAATAAATAACACACACATTAGTTTTTTGGTCTGAGAGAATTGTGGTCTCTGGTATCAAAATGGTTGAAAACCACTGCTTTATAAAAAAAAATATATATACAGTATATATTTTTTTGAAATACTAGTCAATGTCAAACTTTAGAAAAACCAAAATGAAGCCCATAAATGGTTGCCGTCCCACTGTTTGTAAAGCAGTGATCTAATCCATGGACCATCTGTCCACCTCCTTGCACCACAGCCAGGATGAGATATTGACAGCATTTAGACATATGTGTCGTTCTAATGGAGGTCTGTGTGCTTCTGCAACGATTTATGCCCACACTCCTACACTACGGCAACAGGGAAGGGCCAAGAAGGTTAGAGCAGATTGTCTGAAAGGATGATGGAAATTCATGGCAAAAAAAACACCACCCACTCTCCAAAGGAACCAATGGGTTGCTGTGTGTGTGTGTGTGTGTGTGTGTGTGTGTGTGTGTGCGTGCGTGCGTGCGTGCGTGCGTGTGTGTGTGTGTGTGTGTGTGTGTGTGCGTGCGTGCGTGCGTGCGTGTGTGTGTGTGTGTACAGTATATGCATGTGCTGTATTTAAACACAGTAGTGGTTCAGAGAGTTCTATAAGTAAAAGCAAATGGAATTGAAATGGCCTCATACAAAAGTGCCAAACAAGCGCCCCCAAATGATGAACGGCGCATCTATCTGTCTCACACACACGCGAACATGCACACACACACACACACACGGACGCGCACGTGCACACGTTTCCCTCATGCTGAATATCAGCTGCACAACATCTGCGGCTGCACGGTGAAAAGTCTGGACGCTCGAACAAATAAAAGAACAACAAAACCCACAAACCCTGTGGAGCGTTAAATACGCCTTTCAAAAGCTTTCTGACATGTGACTTTTATTACGTCCACCGCCGGCTGGACGGACGGCTGGGACTTTTATTTGACTTGGACCACGTCCGCTGTTGGAAGCAAAAACAAATAAACAAATAAAAAAGTGGAGGGTAAACAAAACAATGAAATATTTATTAGACGTGGTTAGTCTGCTTTCGATTTGTCCGTCTCCAGGGCCGGCTGTTCTAATTTATGCTGGGGATTCTCTGATGTCACTCTCCTATACTCTGCCTTAGGTAGGTGCTAGGGTAGGAAGGGTAGGAAGGGTAGGGTAGGTAAGGGTAGGAAGGTAGGTGACTAGAAGTAGTAGGGATGCCACTTTTTTCATTTCCGATCCACTCCCGACACCACACTTTCTGTGTTAGCCGATACCAATACCAATTACCGATACCAGAGAAGAACATATACAGAAAAAAGATCTGATGTGAAATACACCACCCAGGAATAGCAGACTCCTCGCTCAAATGTGCACTTTGGCAACACCAAAGCAAATTCCACATGCCCCAACATTTCATTTAACTGTCACCTCACCACAGTGTCGGATGACCCGATAATGACAAATAAGGGACGATACTGATACTTTTCCGACAACCATACAGTATTTACCGATACTTCTACGACAAAAAAATAACCCTAATAAGTAGGAACTGTATGTACTGTAGATACTATGGATCAGAGGTTTCCAAAAGGTAGCTTGTGATCCACCTGTAAATCACACTTGCTGTGCCGGTAGACCTCAACATG
>CM076975.1:35139005-35156505 GCA_039105355.1 Benthosema pterotum | reverse complement strand
CTCTCTCTCTGTCTTTCTCTCTCTCTCTGTCTCTCTGTCTCTCTGTCTCTCTGTCTCTCTCTCTCTCTCTCTCTCTCTCTCTCTCTCTCTCTCTCTCTCTCTCTCTGTCTCTCCAGGGATCTGAGTGAAAACCAGATTCAGGCCATTCCAAGGAAGGCTTTCAGAGGTGTCACCAATGTCAAGAACCTGTAAGAACTCACTGCACATCATCACCTCTCCTCTCCTCTCCTCCACACTTTCTGCTTTTTCTCTTTCTCCTTGCTCCGTCCTATATTAACTCCATCTCTACCATGGTTCTGGATAACCCCACCTCATCTTCCACAGGGCCGGATCTGGGCATGGCCATGGGGGCTCTAAATGCCCTGACTGTCCCACCAAACATGACCTGCAAAACTTCCCACATTTCAAGGATATTTCAAATTAAAGTGCTTACAGTATATTTAAAATGATTTGAAACACTACGCTGCTAACTAACTACAGCTGTCGCACCACTAAACCAACACCATTTCATCATTCAAAACAGAAAACTCTCTGTGTCAGACGTTTAGCTTTATGCATGCCGCGTGCCTGTTGCAACTTCAACAACAACTAATGTTATTATTGATGCTCACTGGCCTAATAGGCCAGAACTAAACAGGTCACAGAACTAAAGAATTTAATGAAAATGGTATTTTCTCCTGCCCCCGCAATCCAGGCCTGGTCATCCATCTCCCCTCTCCCCTCTCCTCCCCTCTCCTCTCCTCTCCCTTGCCCTGTCCAGTGATATGTCACATGCACAGGGCTATCAGGAACTCGATATCCCCCTGTCAGTTATTCAGGATGTTCTAATCACCAATATGCCAGTCAATACACTGCCCCGATCTATACTTATGGTCAATAATGATCAGTGTGGGGCTTACGGGAATGCTGGGCAGGTAATTTGCTTTTCTGCCTGTCCCTTTTTTAATGCAAGGGGGAGAGCGGGAAGTCCACGCCCCAATGTGTTTTTTTTTACCGATGTCTTCTTAACAAAGCAGACAGTAACGATAACAATAACAATTATTGTTCATGTCATGTCTATGAATTGATTGCATAGGGTCTAAATAGAAGCAATACAATACTTACTTATGTTTTGTGTGCTATCCCATGTGAATTAGACATTACTGTGTCAATACACTATTCAATCAATCAAACTCCCTACGTCAAACCAATACCAAAATGATAATGCGACTGTAGCAGACAACAGTGCAAGCTGAATCTTCTCATATATTGTCCCATAGCAGTCCATTAAACACTCAGACACTACAGCATTATACTCTGTTGACTGCAGTCCCCAAAGGATCTGTACTAATAGGCCCCATTCTTTTCCCTCCACGCTTAAATAGCTTCGCCATTAATAGTGAATCTACAAAATGGCCGATTGGCTGCTTTCACTGACTGACTGCTCACCACGGCAGCGTGGTTTTGGTTAAAGTCTCGGCTCCAGAAACGTTGAATTCCATCCACTTGAATAATGTCTAATCAACATGAAAGAATGTCACCGACGCTATTGTAGAGCATATTTCATTCCAGCGCTGTTAAAAGTTAACATATTCCGGAAGAGATTGAGATCCTTATCCTCAAGTCACTTTGACAGGAAAAATAAGGGCTTACAGTTTAGGTTAATGGACCAAAGACCAAACGACTGGCTTGTTATCAAGGGTGTGTGTGTGTGTGTGTGTGTGTGTGTGTGTGTGTGTGTGTGTGTGTGTGTGTTATCAAGTGTGTGTGTGTGTGTGTGTGTGTGTCGTACCCATGGCTCGGTTCCAAAGCTTTGCAGTTCAGGTCATTGGCTTCTCCTTCTATCTGATGATCTGGACCACTCCACCTGCTCCCTCCGGCCACGTTTCCAAGCTAAATGTTCCACACCGCTGTAGTGCCAGTAGCGCTTCACCTGAACAGGGGGATGAAACAAGCATGACGACATTTACAATTTTAAAATAGCTTTATTGACATGCAGTATTAAATAGCCTGCATAATAAAACATATCACAGTGCAGAAGCACTTTAAACGTCCACATTTGAAGCTGAAATACCAAACTTATGTTTGGTATTGGGACGATGTTACCCACTGGGAACGATACCAAGCTTTCCACTCAAAAAAATCATGCAGATTGACAGTAGGGATCAGACGATTCACATTACCTCATGATATGATGCCATATTGATATTTAGTTGGGTGCAATGCGATTTATTCAACAATTCAGTCTTTCTAACATGAACAAAGTACACCAATATGAAAAAAAAGATTTTGAACCTGGTGATTCAATATTGATATCATGACAGTAAGAATCGAGGGATATTGAAATATCTTTTTCTTTTGCCCACCCCTAATTCACACCAGCAGCTACGATCAGGGGCGGATCTAGGCATGGGCATGGGGGGGCAATGCCCCCCTAAATACCCAGTCTGCCCCCCCAAACACGATGCCATGCAAAACAACAAGATGTTTCAAATTAAAGTGCTTATATTTTAAATGATTTGGAACACTACTACTGCTACTAACTACAATTTTAACAGCATTTCATCATTGAAAACAGAAAAGTCTCTTGAGTCAGACCTTTAGCTTTATGCGTGTTGCAACTTCAACAACAGCTGATGTTATTATTGATGCTTAATTGCGTAATAAAAGTCTTGTAACTGAAAATGGTATGGGTGCGAGAAAATGGTAAATGGTATGGAAAGCCGCACCCATACCATTTTCTCCTGCCCCTCCAACATGTTCGCTTGCCCCCCCAAATGGGACATTTTACATCCGCCCCTGGCTACGATGCTTGGCCTTGCCTTGTTCCGCACTGCATGGTGATTAGTATGCCATGTGCTCTCCGTGTCTTCCTGCAATGTGTCAGTGCTTCCCGCACACATTGCGGACACAATCCAAACAAATTAAACGACACATCTGTGGCACTCCAACCCTCCTCCTCCTCCTCCTCAGTCTGGGTCGGAGCGTTACGAGCTGAAAAAAAGTCGAGTGAATCACTCGTCTCTTTACCCAGCGGAGGATTCCTCTGGCCCTCGTCAAAAGTCACGGCTGTAACTTGCACTTTAAAAGTGAATAAAGTTTCACTGCATTATACTTCTCCCCTGAGAAGTCGAGTCCTATAGAACAGCACACCAACCACTTAGAACCGTACAAACCGCAGGCTACTTCACCGAGCGGAGTTCCGCTGTGTCCCGGCGGACCCCTTGTCGAATGTCTTCAACCAACCACTACAGTGTGTCTCATCGATGTGTATCGTCTATATACTGTGGACTATGTATGGATAAATCCCTTATACCACTGGTTTTCAACCAGTGGTCCGGGGACCACCAGGGGTCTTTGAGAGGATCACAGGTGGTCCCCAGCTAAATGATGCACAGTTACCAAGTAGACCCTTATAGATCCGTAACTCCTGAGAGTGTAAAATGAAACCAAATGGACCCATACACATACATTTGGTTTCATTTCACAGGAGTTTAAATTATATTTAAACATCTGAATTCCTTAATTTTCAAGAATCTACACAATTAGACCAACGTTTTGCCAGTGATCTCTCCTAAATTGTGGACAAAAACTTAGTTTCGGGCCTGAGAGACTAAACTAAACATCAAATGGTGGTCCTCCATGGCTAAAATGCAGAATAAATAGTGGGCCTGCTATGAAAATGGTTGTAAACCACTGCCTTGTAGCATTCACTTTGGTCATTCCCAGAAGTTTAATTAAAAGACAGTGCTCACATCACATCTTATTTCCTACCACTCCATCTCACCACTTCTGTCCTTCCCAACTTCTCTTCACCTTTTCCTTTTAGCCTGCCTCACTCCCTGCCAATCCATCCATCCATCCCCTCCCATCTCTCCTAGTCCGTTCTCTCCATCCCCTCCCCCCGTTCACTGCCTCTGGTCCTGCAACCCCCTCCCTTCTCCCCCTTCTCCTCCCCCATGCACTTTTCTTTGCTACCACTCCCTTGCATCTCTCCCTCCCTCCATCCTCCATCATTCCAACTCTCTACCTCCTCCTGTCCTCTATCGCTCCCCCTTTTCCTCTCTCTCTCTCTCTCTCTCTCTCCCTCTCTCTCTCACCAGACAAGGTGACTCTTGCAGTAAAGTAGCTCCAGTCCTCCATTAGACCACAGAATAAAACATAAATAAAAAAAAACTCCATGACATTTTGTCCCCGATGGTGGACACACAATTGATTTTCTCATATGTTCTCTCTCTCTCTCTCTTCTCTCTCTCTAATTGTCTTTTTCTCTCTAATCGTGTCTCTCTCTTTCATACTGGCTAATGTCTACTGTTGAGCTATTCAGCACTTTTACACTGGGGTGCATCCGCGCACACACACACACACGCACGCACGCACGCACGCACGTGCATGTGCACGCGCACACGCACACGCACACACACACACACACACACACACGCACACACACATGCACACAGTGCGTGTTTCTGATCTGCTTGGAGTTGCCAAGAATCTAGCAAAGCCCATTACGGCATTGTACAGTTAACCTGGACAGACAGGTACGTGTGTGTGTGTGTGTGTGTGTGTGTGTGTGTGTGTGTGTGTGTGTGTGTGTGTGTGTGTGTGTGTGTGTGTGTGTGTGTGTGTGTGTGCGTGCGTGTGTGTGCAGGTTCCTCTCACTTACACTACACATCATGCACACATGGAGAGGTGCTGAGGTGTGTACAGTTACAGACAGAAACCAGAGCACCTTCTTCCCTCAAAACATACTCATACTAGCTTCACGGATCATTAGCACATCATGTTGCACCTCCATGAGAACCAAATGGACCCGTAAGAATCCATTTGGTTTCATTTTTATGCTCTCATATCATCCGCATTACTTCATATAGGAAGACTACACAACAAGAGAATCAAATCAATGTTTGCCTGTTATCTCTTGACATTGATACAGCATGTAAGTGTGGACACAATGTAAGTGTGGACATAATGACTGAATGAATAATAGAAGTTGATATGAAAGGGGTTGAAGTTGAAGTGACAGTTGTGCGTTGCAGCGCTGCAGTGCTGCTTGCAATGAAGAGCACATGTCACTGCAGCTGACTAGACCATCAGACACATCCCATACATACTGTATATTTCATTATGTTCATCTTTTTGTGTATTCTCAGCATCCAAACCATGCAAGCGCAACATGACTTACTGGATCTCCTGTCCACTACTGCATATTTAGTCTTAGTTTTAGTCATCATAGCTTAGCTTTAAAATAGTCTCTCTTTAGATTTGGTCAGTGGAAAAAAAGGTAGCTGACGAACACTTTTCATCATAGTATTAGTCGGACGTGTCAACACTGCATCTCCTAAATCGGGGATCGTTGCTGTCCCTTTTTAAAAAAATAGTATTTGAATCTGTGAAGACCTGAGGCCTATTCAACACAAATGCCATCGAAACAAGTAGTTCTCAAACCAATAGCATGCCAAGGAACCCCTATATTGATACTGTATATTTATATTTGGCTGTGCCCCTCGCATCTGAAAATGTTTTGTGCCATGCAGATTAGACACACCAACGGACCAGCTTGTGGAAACAACAGAGGGAAGTTCGTTTTTTGGATCATTTACTTTTACTACGTGGCCCCAGTAGCCTGGCTAAAGCCACACCGAATCAGCTATTGGCAATTTTTTTTTATAATAAAAATGCAGCGGCGTAATCGTCATAACTATTTTCGAAAAGTCTGTGGGAGAAATGAATGGGGAATCTACTTCTGGAACAGGGGCGGTGACGTCACTGCGCAGGTCTACAATATACCTACAGTATACCAACCATCCCCTCTGCTCTCCTATACAGACTACATACAGTATACACTATACACCTCTCTTCTCCCCCTGACTAAACATCTACCACTTTCTTCATCTCTCCTCCTATATCCTCCTCTCTCTTTCTTCATTTCTACCCCATTCTCTTTTCCCGTCATCCTCTCTCTCTCTCTCTCCTCTCTCTCTCTCTCTCTCTCTCTCTCCCCCCCTCTCTCTCTCTTTCTCTCTCCTCCTCTCTCTCCTCCCTCATAAAAACGCCTCCGCACTTCACGCTTCTGTACCCACAATGCAGTGTGGCACGACCGTTTGTTTGAGTTATGGCCGCGGTGCCGTGGAGAGGGGGTGAGAACACTGTTGTGACGCAAAAGAGTACAAGAGACTGCTTGCTTGTGTGTGCGCACACACACACACATGTGCACATACACACGCACACACTCGTTCAAACATAACACCCACACATTATAACCTAGTGCTTAATCTATCACCGAAGGTGTAAGTCCACTCTTCTAAGTATAGGCAGCAGTCGGTGCTGCTGGTGGACACATCTAACCTTTATAATAGGACAGTTTTTGAGAACAAAAATGTGGACATATTGTAGATTGTTGCAGTGTTGGAACATTCAACTGACTCACAATGGATACTATCTGAGTTTTTTGTTTCTTCTTCTTTTCTTCTTCTTTTTAGGTTTCACTTTTGAGCAACCCACTTCTGAAAAAAATTCTGAAACAACAAACGTTATGAATTATTATAATATAAAGAGTACTATACTATACTGCAGATATCCCACGTTGAAAGAAAATATATGTACATATATGCCAATGTGTGCATCATATACCGTATGTTGCATATATGCAATAATCAGGTACATATATGCGCATATGTGGATATACTGTATAGGATATACATGTGTCATTATAGTCACATATATGTCACAGTCAGGTTCATATACAGTATGTAGGGGGCCGATTTCATATATGTGGCATACATTAAAACATGCAGTATAGATGCTTTTTGACTAGCATGGCATTAGTCAAACCATAAATCCAAACATACCCACTGTGGACATGGGGGGGGATCTATTTACTTAGTTTATTATTCGTGTCAAAATGCAAATAGGAGATGGTGTCATCGGCGCCCGCTGCAGACCTCGGATCTCCCGTGTAGCTTTTCATTATTGTCACTCTCTTCTCTTCTCTTCTCTTCTCTTCTCTTCTCTTCTCTTCTCTTCTCTTCTCTTCTCTTCTCTTCTCTTCTCTTCTCTTCTGCTATCTCCTGGTCTGTCCTGCTACTCCTCTCCTCTCCTCTCCTCTCTTCCTCTCCTCTCCTCTCCTCTCCTCTCCTCTCCTCTCCTCTCCTCTCTCCTCTCTCCTCCCCTGTGTGTCTCCCATGCTTAATTACTCACTCACTCTGATGGATTCATGGAGCCATTGGCTGTCCCACACGTGCACGTGTATGCAGGTGTGTGTGTGTGTGTGTGCGTGTGCGTGTGCGCGTGTGTGTGTGTGTGTGTGTGTGTGTGTGTGTGTGTGTGTGTGTGTGTGTGTGTGTGTGTGTGTGTGTACACCCATGTGTGTTCCCCATAGCACCAGATGGGTGGAAAAGTGAGAAGTCTCTTTGAATGGATCTGCCAGGATCTGTAGGTCTTATGATGGGCCTGATTAAACACACTAACTCATTACAAGGGAGGAAATTAAATTGGGGAGCCTCAATCTATATCCCCCCGGTACTAAACAGTCTCCACAGCCACACACACGCACACACGCACGCACGCGCACACACGCACACGCAAACACGCACACAAACGCGCGCCCACGAACGCGTGCACACACGAACACGCGCACACACAAGCATGCATGTACACGCTTAGACAAGCACACACACAGTTTATATTAGCATAGTTGTGAGGACATCAACATTTTAGTACCTCCAATTTCATTAATGTTTGTCCTGCTAAAGGTCTAAGGACAGAAATATCAAATGAATTATTTTTGTGAGTTCCAGACTATAGATACCTTATCTGAATAATTACAATGTAAAAATGAATGGACCATTGTAAGTGCTCTGAGTATTAGTGCATAGGAGAGCAAACAATGAAAACCATTGAATGCAATTCAAAAAATAAACTAAATAAAAATAGTAAACCTATATATAGCCCATGCAGTCTACACACCAATGCAACAATTTGCAACTCTTGCAACCAATTGGAATAAATCGACACATTCTGAACTGGCTGGTTTCAGACTGGCACCGTTTGGGAATAAGGATTGCAGTTGCAAGGAGTTACATTGGTTTGGACTGCCCTTGAGCCTGGATTATATTTAGTTGTTCTTATGTGGTGCCCTGGTGTGGAATCAGGCACAGCTTCAAGCTTAAGCCCTACACTAGCTGCACTGTTCCTATTATGTCTATTGCTCAAATTTATAATGCCCTCACAAGTATAGCAGTAAACACACACACACACACACACACACACACACACACACACACACACACACACACACGCACACGCGCGCACGCTAGTGTGACCAGATGTCCAGATGTCCCTCTTTGCGTGTGACCTTCCTTCATTTACAAGATTTTTTAGTTGTCCCACAAATTGAGTCTGTATGTCTGTCCCACATTGTGAATGAGGCATCAGTGTTCAAATGGCCTAATGTGGCTTTTTGTTGTCTCTTTTCCTTTGATGTACACAACACGCTTTGAGCGTGTAGATCAATTATTTTTGCTATATTTGAATTGAAATCCAGAATTATTTTTGAATATGCCACCAAGATCTTAATAATTTGCTAACGCCAGCGTTTCGTCCTGTAACGTTTCCCCACTGCAGTACTTCTGTCCCTCCCCCTGAATGGATCTGGTCACCCTAATGCAAGCGCAAACACACACACACACACACACACACACACACCACACACACACACACACAACACACACACACACCACACACACACACACACACACACGCGCACACAGACATGCTCATGAGTACTCACGCATGCGCACGCACACGCACACGCACACGCACAACACACACACACGCACACAACAGATTTTCTGATTGCAGGAGATAGATAAAAGTTCCCTGTTTCCTCTTCCCCTGAGTTAAAACAGAGAGCCAGAGGAAGGAACAGAATGCAAACTGGTCTTCAGTGGCATTTGAACTGCATCCATAACCACATATTCTGGAAGCGTTATATTATTATGGACGACTCTCTACTGTCGTGGATGTGCCTTTCTATCGAATTACCTCACAGAAGAAATCAGTTTGGGGTTGGAGATAAATTGTATGCCTGTCGGTTTTCGAAAATGTGCACTTTGAAAGCCACTCTTGCGATATTGTTTGGCAAAACAATAGTGCTTCAGCGGAAAAGCCAAACCTTTTTGTCTATGTCAGTGGTTTTCAACCTTTTTAATGTCAAGATCCATTATTTTTTGGGGGCCATTTGAGCCACGGTACAATTTGATGAGATGAGACTGGCAGACCCAAAACACATTACTTAAATATTTATTGTCGTTTCGGTGAGATTTTGTCCCACAATTCCATGGTGAACTGATGTGTGGAGCCATAGCAGAGACAGGCAGACGATGATGGACATAACAATTCTTCTACATTCTTTAATTGTTTGACTTATTTACAAAATTTATATTATAAAATTTTAAATTAACAAACTAAACGCCTACGCACGCCTACCTGCTAATCCTACATGCCTACACGACATGTAGACAGAACAAGACAATTAATTGATTCCATTCTTTAATCCATCTTTTGATCCAAGCATATTGTCTGCCATAGCATATTGTCGTGTTGTTGAATTTCATTTGGGACAGAATGAGTGCAGAATGGGTGCACCCGCACCCATTCTATCCCATGCATTATCTCAGAGTCAACCCCTGAATGTCGCTACATCTGTAAATACTACAAAAAACTGAACGAACTTCTGGGAATTATGACCTGGATGTTCTTGCACAGAGGGCTAAAGCACAGAATGTTCAAGACACCGAAAACCTGATGACGTCATCATACATCCGGTTCCGAGATCTGGCACTTCAAAATAATGGTATCGACTGTGAAAAGCCGTGGCATAGACACAGAACACGTAGCCTTGTTCGTCTTCGGTGCGCGCTGGATTAAGCAATAGAGGTTTAACAATGATTTAAGTCTTGAGAACATAAAAGGATCCATTTGGTTTCATTTTACAAGAGTTAAAGATTTATAAGCGTCCATTACACAAGTTAAAGATCTATAAGGGTCATTTGGTTACCAAACTCTAAAGCTGGCAACCACCTGGAATCCCCCGTTGAAGGACCACTGGTCGAAAACCACTGACTGACAGTATGATATGAATGAAACTGAAGAAAGAGAATGAGAATGCAATAGAGAGAGACGCCAGAGAGAGAGAAAGAGAGCAAGAGAGAGAGAGCAAGAGAATAGAGAGAAAAAGATAGAGAAAGAGAGAGAGAGAGAGAAAGAGAGAGAGAGAGAGAGAGAAGAGAGAGAGAGAGAGAGAGAGAGAGAGAGAGAGAGAGAGGAACTTGTTCAGTGCTCACCAAGGAAAAGAAAGAGATATACACTAAAGAAATCAGTGAAAACAATTATGTTAGTGGAGAAAAAAAAGGAGGCAGACTTTAATTATTGTATCACACGTTGGCCAATGCCTTGCCTCCCCATATGGCTCAGCAGGCACCGTTCCAGGTTGTCAGCTTATTAAAAAAACACAACTTTTAATTACATAATGCAGAAAGACAGCCCAGTCCATATGCTGCCTTGATCCAGCGTCCTCCATAGGTCTCTGTCTCTCTCTCTGATGTCTACTCAATCAGCAGATGTTCACATGCACAGCCAGGGCTGGAGCACAGCTCTTTGTACTTGAATAAAGGTATCAATACTGCAATGTAGAAATACACCAGGGGTGTCAAACTCAGACACAGAGTGGGCCAAAATGTAAAACTGAACAAAGCCGCGGGGCAAGTTTGAATGAAATAACCTTTTAAATGGGTGGGACATTCCACCCATTTTCAAAATTTTCCTGAGAGGGTACAAATGTGAACCAAATGGACCCTAGCGGGTCCATTTGGTTCCATTTGTACCCTCTCAGGAAAAATGGGTCTGAAAGAGAAAATCATTAACATGGTGAAATACTGTACATCTTGGTGATGTCATCAGATGTATTTCACCATGTTAATGATTTTTTCAGACCTCCATTTTTAGGAAATCCAGAATTGGGGGAACGTTTTTTTCATCATGTCCACACAACATCTCTAAGGTATATTAATGACATATTAAAATGTCCATTTGGTTTCATGTTTACGCTACAAGCTCACAGCTGTGAGCTTGTAGCTCTGATATTTTTGAAAAATTGTGAAAATGTGATGCAAATGATTGAATATATATTCTTTCTGAAGCAAATATTTTTTAACTAAAATCGTTGCTAGCGGGGGGGGTCCCTACAACATGTTTTCGGATGTGGATCCGCAGCTAAATATAGATAATTCTGGTGGTCCTTGGCATGAAATATGTTAAGCATCACTGACACAGGAACATAGATTTTTTCAGAGAAACTAGAATCTGTCAGAATCTTGCATCAGAAACTAGAAACTAGTCAGAAAGTAGAATCTAGTCTCAGAAACTACAATCAGGTGTCAAATAGAATATATTCTTAGAAGCCCCCAATGCTTGTAGATCCCTCAAGGTTCTGAAAAAAATACTTTACTTGTTACACCATGGAACTCCATCCATAGAAGTATTCTCCTCCGTATCAAACGGCTCTGCACCCCAAATGACCCCTCTGTTTAACAATTAATACGCCGTGTGGGTTGCGTGTGTGCCAGCATGTGTGATCGGGGCGCACACACACAGTCCTGCTCTTCACTAATAGAGGAGCAGCTTAATTTAGAGCTGTGATGGTAAATTCAAGGCGTGTTGGCACGCCAACCCTCCATCAGACCCGACAGGATCAACTCCTCACAGGGCTTGACACTAACACTGGTTGCCCGATCGGGCAAGTGTGCAACTCAGTGCACTATAACACAACACAAGATAAATTTGTCTTGAAGACGGTCATTGCACTCTGCCTCTGTGTCTTTCACTGCTTTCTAGCTGTCCACAATTCCAGGCTGGATTTGGGAAACAAAACAGGCAAATTAACATACAGATCAAAATGACCATTAATCTTCTACATTCTCTAGTTGTGTAGACCTGGGCTAATTAAGATGATGAATTTAACTCTTGAGAGTGTAAAAATGAAACCAAATGGACCCGCAAGGGTCCATTTGGTTTCATTTTTACGTTCTCAAGAGTTACATCTGCAAAATTTACAATATATTTTTGGGGGGCAAGTGACCATGAGCTGAGGGCAAGTAGAACCTGACTTGCACTTGCCCGATGGGCAAGTGCCTCCGAGACCTTAGTGTCAACCCCTGCCTCAAAGGAAAACCACACTACAACCACACTGCTCCTTTCCCTATTGGTTGCAGTCGCCATGGGACAGTGGTTTACAACCATTTTCATACCAGGGACCACTATTTATTCTGCATTTGAGCCACGGACCACCATTTGATGTTGAGTTTAGTCTCTCGGACCCCAAACCAAGGGTTTTCAAGTTTTTTGTCCACAATTTAGGAGATGACTTATGGCAAACGTGTTGGTATAATAACAATTCTTCGACATTTTCGAAATGTGTATATTCTTGAAAATGAAATAATTTACGATCTCAAGAGTTACAGATCTATAAGGGTCCACTTGGTTATCGACTGTCCATCATTTAGCTGGGGGACAGCTGCTGGAATCCTCTCGCGGACCACTGGTTGAAAACCACTGCCATAGGACAAAGTATATGAATTAGGCTGAGCATCAGTGACATAGAACAGGACAGAGAGAGAGAGAGAGAGAGAGAGAGAGAGAGAGAGAGAGAGAGAGAGAGAGAGAGAGAGAGAGAGAGAGAGAGAGAGAGAGAAGAGAGAGAGAGAGAGAGAGAGAGAGATGAGAGAGATAAGGGATTCTCAGAGGAGGAAGTTCTGGCACAGATTTGACCCTGGATCAGCCCTAATATAGAGAGCAGGGGCAGATGTAACATGTCCCATTTGGGGGGGCAAGAGGGGCAAGATCGCCCGTGTCGCTTCGCGCCACGGGCGATGAAGTCACACCCATACCATTTTCGGTAACAGGACTTTTATTAGTCAAGTAAAGCATCAATAATAACATCAGTTGTTGTTGAAGTTGCAACAGACACGCAGCATGCATAAAGCTAAAGGTCTGACTCAGAGAGTTTTCTGTTTTCAATGATGAAATGCTGTTGGTTTAGTGGTGACACAGCTGTAGTTAGTTAGTAGTAGCAGTAGTAGTGTGTCAAATCATTTTAAATATAAGCACTTTAATTTGAAATATTTTGGGTTGTTTTGCATGGCATCGTGTTTGGTGGGGCAGACTGGGTATTTAGGGGGGCATTGCCCCCCCATGCCCATGCCTAGATCCGCCCCTGATAGAGAGTCCGTCCGTTTCCAGGCAGTGTGAGAGCAGCTGCGGCTAATGATTATTTTCCCAACCATTAATCAGTCTTATCTCTCTCTTCGGATTATTTGATCATTTTCTTTTTGAGCCAATAAACGATTTGTTACTGCAGCTTTACGAACTTTGCGAACAGGCTGCATGTGTTCCAGCAGCACCCTCTAGAAGAAACCAGGGAAATTAATAAGAGGTCTTGCAATATGTTGCGTGTATAGTTTCATCATTGTGGAACGATCTTTACTAATTAACGTGTAGCGTGCATGTGTGTGCGTGTGTGTGTGTGTGTGTGTGTGTGTGTGTGTGTGTGTGTGTGTGTGTGTGTGTGTGTTGTGCGTGCGTGTTGGGGGGGGTGCGAAACCAATTCAATTCGTGCATGTATTTAAATAACAAATCTACAAAGTCACATCATTGCCCATGTCGCATTGTGGTGTGACATGTCTGAAGCTTGTAGATCTGCTATATTTCTACACAGTGTGAATCAGGCTGTATCGTCTCTAATGCAATAGGCTAACCAGTGTTAGCGCTTACTCCGCCAGCATGTTTTTGATTTTTGTAGCTACTGTAGCTACTGCCGGCGATTTTCATGTAAAAATCATATTTGTCTCCACCAGGCCGGAGGCATGGTGTGAGAATATGTTTCACCTCCGTCCGTGTGTGTTTGTCCGTGTGTGTCCGTCCGTCTGTTTAACAAGTAATCTCCGGCGCCGTTTACCCGATCGCTGCCAAAATTTACAACACACTCCCTGGATGCCAACCATGAACCTCTGCTCCTTATGGCCAAGGCCTAATAGCGCCACCAGGGACGCGACTTTTGCAACTTTTCAATTTTTTGGCAAAAATCTGTGCGTGTGTCTGTCTGTTAACAGCTAATCTCCCAAACCACTAAACCCGATCAATGCCAAAAATTTACACACTCACACTCCCTGGATGCCAACCATGAACCTCTGCTCCAAATTTTTGGCCAGGGCCTATTATAGCGCCACCAGGAGGCCGACTTTTGCAATTTTTTTTTACAAAAAAATGTGTGTTTGTCTGTCTGTTAGCAGCTAATCTCCCAAACCATTAACCCGATCGATGCCAAAATTTACACACACACTCCCTGGATGCCAACCATGAACCTCTGCTCCAAATTTTTGGCCAGGGCCTATTATAGCGCCACCAGGAGGCCGACTTTTGCAATTTTTTGGCAAAAATCTGTGCGTGTGTCTGTCTGTTAGCAGCTAATCTCCCAAACCATTAACCCGATCGATGCCAAAATTTACACACACACTCCCTGGATGCCAACATGAACCTCTGCTCCAAATTTTGGCCAGGGGCCTATTATTAGCGCCACGCAGAGACCGACTTTTTGCATTTTTTTTTACAAAAAAATGTGTGTTTGTCTGTCTGTTAGCAGCTAATCTCCCAAACCATTAACCCGATCGATGCCACGATTTGCACACACACTCCCTGGATGCCAACCATGAACCTCTGATCCAAATTTTCCACAACGGCCTGTTTTAGCGCCACCAGGAGGCCAATTTGTGGCATCTTTTTACAAAAAAATGTGTGTTTGTCTGTCTGTTAGCAGCTAATCTCCCAAACCATTAACCCGATCGCTGCCAAAATTTACACACACACTCCCTGGATGCCAACCATGAACCTCTGCTCCAAATTTTTGGCCAGGGCCTATTATAGCGCCACCAGGAGGCCGATTCTTGCAATTATTTGGCAAAAATCTGTGTGTGTGTCCATCTGTTAGCAGCTAATCCCCAAACCGATAACCCGATTGATGCCACAATTTGCACACACATTCCCTGGATGCCAACCATGAACCTCTGCCTCAAATTTTCCACAACGGCTTATTAGAGCGCCACCACGAGCCGATTTTTGGCATCTTTGTGCAAAAATCTGTATGTGTGTCCGTCTGTTACCAGCTAATCTCCCAAACCGTTAACCCGATCGATGCCACATTTTGCACACAGACTCCCTGGATGACCACCCATGAACTCTGCTCCAAATTTCCGACGCTATGTTATAGCGCCACCAGGAGGCCGATTTTAAAACATGACGAACAGCAGGCAATTTACATAAAATCTTTAACACACTAAAATACTAGCTGAGAAAAATATTCCCTCTAATATCCACTCTTTTCACAATGGCTTGTTACGCGCCACCAACAGGTGAACATTTGCAAAACACATATTTGGACAAAATGCCTCAAATCATCTAAATGCTAAAGTCATACGAAGAAATGGAACCCTTTTAACATTGGCATATTATATAGCGCCACCAGGAGGCCACAACCTGAACTGGCCTGGTGGAGACCTGTGCCCAGAAGGGCACTTTTCTAGTTCAGTCTAAGTTTCCGGTCGGACATTTAGATCGGTGACAGGATGTTACTTCCTGTCCATCTTTTATGCAGGCCTCAGCTGGCAAGAGGAAGCTAGCTGGTAGCCGCCGCTAGCATCAGGATCGTATCAAACCATAACGCTCATGGTTTTCAACCTTTTTGATACCAGGCCCACCATTTATTCAGAATTTGAGCCACTGACCACCATTTGAGGAAAGTTTAGCCCCACAGGGCCCAAAACTAAAGATTTTTTTTTTTTTTTGTCTACAATACAAGACTGGATTTGGGCAAGAAAACAGGCAAAACATACAGACCAAAATGACCATTCATCTTCTAGTTGTCTAGACTTGTGGGCTAATTAAGTTAATGAATATTTTAACTCTTGAGAGCGTAAAAATGAAACCAAATGGACCCGCAAGGGTCCATTTGGTTTCATTTTTACGTTCTCAAGAGTTACATCTGGTTAACCAAGGACCACTGGTGGTCCCCGGACCACCGGTTGAAAACCTCTGCCGTAGATCTTCTAACTCTATTTGATACAACGGAAAATGTATGTCAACAAACATTTTCTTTCAATGATGAAAACCAAATCAAAACAAACTATAAACACTAAACAGTTGGACAATAAAAATCAGCCATTACAATGCCCCAAAGCCTGCCAAGAAAACTAGACTAACGCTATAAAACATTCATATTATGACTAAAACTGTGTGTTTGTTCAAGCCGCATGACTTGCACTGGAAAAGCATTTTAGGTGTGTATGAGGCCTGTGTGTGTGTATGGGGAAGCATCAAAGCAACTGCAGATAGAAAGAGCTATAGACTAACACTAGGGATGTCCCGATACCAATACCAAAGTATCGGATGGATCTTTTTGTCCCTTTTTTTTTATCATATCGCTATCGGCAAATACTGTATCGGAAAAGTATGTCATGTGGAGTTTGCTTTGGAGTTTCCGGAGTGCACATTTGAGAGAGGAGTATGTTATTCCCTGTTGGTGACTTCATATAAAAAGGTGTTTTTTCTTTTGTATGTTATTATACTTATTCTTCTCTGGTGTCGGTATTTGGTATCGGTATCGGCAAACACAAAAATAGTGATATCGGGATCGGATCGGAAATGAAAAAGTGGCATCGGGACATCCCTACCTAACACTAAAACATTCAGTTGACTAAAACTAACACATTTTTGGAGAGACAGATAAATCCATTTGCAACAGTGATAGCCGTCTCGACGGTTTTATAACCGTTGCGCCCGTTTCGCATCACAGTCTAACCCTGAACATAACCTCAGTAAAACCTATATAGGCCTAAACCTAACCTTAATCCTCGACCGTTATGCAAGACGGTCACGACCGTTATTCAAACGGCGGTTATAAAACCGCCGCGACGGCCGTCCTGGTCTCAAATGGTACTCTAATGTCTAAAAACATAATCAACATTTTTCATCAAAATCCACAACTGCAGAGGACCTTGGTCTCCATGCAGGCTGTTACTCGTCATACAAGAGGATATACAACAAGTGACAACAGGTGCTTGTGCACAGTGTGTGTGTGTGTGTGTGTGTGTGTGTGTGTGTGTGTGTGTGTGTGTGTGGTGTGTGTGTGTGTGTGTGTGTGTGTGTGTGTGGTATGTGAGGAGGGATCGTGTGTGTGGTGTGTGTGTGTAGGATCTAGGCACAGTGAAAGGCCTATAGTGCATGAGAGAAAAAGAAAAAGAGATTTAAAAGGTCGATAAAAGCAAAACAAAACGGGGGAAGAAAAGGATAGGATTAGTGATGGATGGACACTAGCAGAGAAGAGGAGGAGAGGAGGAGAGGTGAAGGGAATCACGGCATGAGAGAGGAGGATGAGACGGCACAGGGGGGAGAGAGAGAGAGAGAGAGGAGA
>CM076975.1:35123148-35138505 GCA_039105355.1 Benthosema pterotum | reverse complement strand
GGTCCCCAGGCTAAATGATGGAACGTTGGTTAACCAGATGTAACTCTTGAGAATGTAAAAATTTCATTTTCACACACTCAAGAGTTAAAATATTCATCATCTGAATTAGCCCAAAGTCTACTCTGTTTTGTTTGCAAAAATCCCATCTGGAATTGTGAACAAAACCACAATAATTCTTTAGTTTTAGGTCTTTGGGGGCGCAGAGGAAGGAACGAACGAAGGAGGTCATTTTTACGCTCTCTAAAGAGTTACATCTGGTTATCCAACTGTCCATCATTAAGGCTGGGGACCACTGTTAAAACAGTCATAGGAGGAAAAATGGTGAAAAATGAAAAAAAAATTTCTCTGGCGCCTGTCAACCAATTTCACCCCCAACCCACCAGCCAAACATCACTAAATTTTCCGCCAAGAGCTTTTCCCTAATTTTGGCGCTAGGGGGGTCTGGTTAACCAACTGTCCATCATTTAGCCATGGGGACCACTGGTTGAAAACCACTGTCATAGGAGGAAAAATGGTGAAAAATGAGGGGTTATATCTCTGGGCGCCTGTCAACAAATTTCCCCAACCCACCAGCCAAAAAATCACTAAATTTTCCACCAGGAGTTTTTCCCTAATTTTGGTGCTAGGATCTGATCTCACGTCTTGTGCTGGGTGGAGCCCTACATAGTTAACCACTGCATTACAGCACAGCCTATTTTCTTATAATATAATTCACTAAAGCCAGTTATATAACAGACCTCTCGTCACTCCAGTGAATAATGACAGCATGACGAAAAGTCTGTTATTCGTTAAAATTAGGCATAATTTTATGCGTTAAAATTACAGGTCTGTTATGCGTAGAAATGCAGCATTTTAGGACAATGCTGTAATTTCAACACCACTGTCTGAAAAAAGCTAAATATGGCGACAAATCCCCCTGGCGTATGGGTTTGTCTCGGGGTATGAGTGTGCACTCTCTGTGATGACCTTAACTCCACTTTGTAGCTCTCTCTCTCTCTCTCTCTCTCTCTCTCTCTCTCTCTCTCTCTCTCTCTCTCTCTCTCTCTCTCTCTCTCTCTCTCTCTCTCTCTCTCTCTCTCTCTCTCTCTCTCTCTCTCTCTTCTCTCTCTCTCTCTCTCTCTCTCTCTCTCTCTCTCTCTCTCTCTCTCTCTCTCTCTCTCTCTCTCTCCTCTCTGTAAAACAATCCTCAGAATGCAGAGGCCAAACCCTTAAAAATAACATCGATGGGATATTGAATGAACTCTGTTCTGTCAATATGAGGCTCCGTTATTCTACTGTGGGCTCCACCTCACTGTGTGTGGAAGAGTGTATGTGTGTATATATACTGTATGTACAGTATTTAGGCTGTTGAAAATGACAAGTAATGGCATTAATTCATTTCACTGATTAAAATTAACCCAATTAACGCATAAGATCACAGACTAAACCCACTGAGCATTTTCTCACTAAAACAAATGCATAGAACACGGTTTTACAGATACATAGAGCGGTGTGTCTCCCTGTAAACATATATTTACATATTTAAAAAAATAAACAGATTTTTATTTATATAATAAACAGATTTTTCATTTTTTGTTTAATTTCCTGTACAGGATAATTCCTGTACAGGATTGCGAGCAGCGATCGCATCCTCCAGTCAGAACGGACCAAAAAAGGGACGGACCAACCCGGACCGGAAGTGTGTCGCCAACTAACTTGTCCGACGGGAAACATGGACCGAAATATGAAATATGACTTTTAGATGAAAATCGCTGGCACTGGCTACCTAAAAAATATGAAAAAGTGCTGGCACTGAGAGTGTTTACAAAGCTTCAATTACAAAGCTTTAAAATAATTGGATCAAAAAAATTAATTGAGCCCTAGAATTAAGTAAAACCCCTAGAATTAAGTGAAAACACTGACTGTACCTTTAATCTCCACTCCTCCCTCCCTCCACTGTTCTCATGTATCCTGAGTTGCCCCGGCAGCTTATCGCAGACACATTTGGCGTTCCGTTGATCCAATCCATAAGGTCAGAGTCTGGTAGAGAGATTTTCATGAAAGGTAACCGAGCCGTTGTCCACAGATGGACTCTGTTTAATCGGCTGTGCAAATAATCCATTCAGGAGTATGCATGGGCAGATTAGTATTTGTCAAATATTTATATTGCTACACTGAAAATCATGTTGTTTAGCAATAGATAGAGCCCTGAAAATTGTTCTTTCGGAATGCAGATTAAAGCAGTGGTTTTCAACCTGTGGTCCGGGTCCATTTGGTTTCAAGTTTACACTCTCAAGAGTTAAATGGTGCATTGGTAAATGGTTCATTTATATAGCGCCTTTATCCAAGGTGCTTTACATAGCTTGTGCATCACATTCACCACATTCACACACACATTCATACACTGATGGCAGTGGAAACCATGCAAGGTACCTACTAGCACATCAGGAGCAATTAGGGCTTCAGTGTCTTGCTCAAGGACACTTCGACACTAACTCTGGGGGAGCCTGGCATCGAACCGGCAACCTTGTGGTTACCAACCGGTGAAAAGCATAAAATATTCATCATGTGAATCAGCCCAATTCTACACAACTAGAGAATGTAGAAGATTAATGGTCATTTTGATCTGTATGTTGGACTGTTTTTGTTTCCCCAAATCAAGCCTGGAATTGTGGACAAAAACAACAGAACTCTTTAATTTTTAGGGTCTGTGGGGCTATATGTCATCAAGTGGTGGTCCGTGGCCTCAGATGCTGAATAAATAGTGGGCCCTGGTATCAAAAAGGTTAAAAAACCACGCACTAGGTACATGAAATGAAAAGAGAGACAGAGAGAGAGAGAGAGAGAGAAGAGAAGAGAGAGAGAGAGAGAGAGAGAGAGAGAGAGAGAGAGAGTGAGAGAGAGAGAGAGAGAGAGAGAAATCAAATATCAACATTGGGTCATATTTGATAAAATGCCAGCATTTATTTTTTTACGTTGGTCTTTGAAATGTGAACCAGCCAAGAGCAGAGTTTACTTGGTTCAACACATGATGTGTTTGTTGTTTGTTTGTGTTTTCGGGGAGCAGACAGTCACGTGTTACAGCCAAATCGCTCCCTAGCCTCCATCCACCCACTCTTATCTTATTTTTTTATAAGCTCTCTGATGAGGAATCTGTTTGAAAGAATAAATAAATTATCACCCGACTTGTTGTTGTTGATGCCCTGTGATTGGTCAGCCTGATCAGCCTCTCGCCTACACTGATGCAACCCTTTGGGCAGTCGTTGCTCGGGCAACTATTCTTTATTTGTTTATTTTGTTTGTTTCTTCTTGTACAAGACCGGAGAGCAATCTAATAAGAATATGAATGAATTAGACATGGCAAAAAAATAAAACGTTATCCGTTTTGTCCTGATGTTCTGACATATATTCTAGAGTTTCCGATGCTAGGTTCTAGTTTCTTACATCAGATAATAGTTTTCTGACATCAGATTCTAGTTTCTGACACTATACTGTAGTTTGACAGCAAATTGTAGATTCACTCACTAGACTAGATCCTAGTTTCTGACACTAGATCTAGTTCATGACTCGAGATTAGATTAGTTTCTGACACCAAATTGTAGATGCGGGCACTAGATTGTAGTTTCCGACACTAGATTATAGTTTCTGACACTAGATTGTAGTTTATGACACTAGATTTTAGTTAATAACACTAGATTCTAGTTAATGACACTAGATTTTGGTTTCTGAAACCAGAGTATAGTTTCTGACATCAGATTAATAGATTCTGACGGTAGATTGAAGATGGACACCAAATTGTAGATTCAGGCAGATTCTAGTGTCTGACTCTAGATTCTAGTTTCTGACACTAGATTGTAGTTTGACACTAGATTCTACTTTTTCCTGAAAAATCTACCCCACGTCTGAAAACATGGAGTCCCATAAGGGAACTCCCAGGTTTGACTTAACTTTCTGATAGAAAATAATATTCAAAGATTTGCACCATGACATTTTCACGACTTTCCAAAAGCTAGATCTGATATCTTTCAACAGCTAAAGCTTGAAACAACCAAAGACGTACATTTTAGTTTCCGACATGAGATTCTACTTCTGACATTAGATTCTAATTTCCAGCACTGAATTCTAGTTTCTGACACTAGATTCTAGATTCTGACAGTAGATTATAGTTTCTTAGACTAAATTCTAGTTTCTGATGCTACATTCTAATTTCTGACATTATGTTCTAGTTTTCCTGAAAATTGTAAATGTAAATCAATGTAAATAAAATATTTTCAGAGAGTTGTGCCACATTTATGATTTTTCAAAAAATAGCAGACCTACAAGCTCATAGCGCGCCACTCGGTGGCGCGCTATGAGCATGTAGATCTGCTATTTTTCAATAGGTAATAAAGCATTCAGTATAGAATGCATTAACAGCAACCAGCATCAAACTCTGGGTGCTGCTGCTGTATAGTATGTTAGCTGCAGTGATGATTCCTATATGGCGTATAGAGTCCCTAATTGGCGCTGCTGCAGGCTTATGGCTTTCTGAAACACATCACACCTAATGATTCTGTTTCAAACAGCGCCGTCTTCTTTCTGCTTCTCCTTGATGGACTGCTCTCCCTGTGGTGGCAATTATGAGTCCGGGGTCCAATATAACACCATCTAACGCTCATACAGTCTGTTGACCTCAGATGTGGGAAAGGCTTTGCTATGAGAGCGCCTTTAACCGTTTCTGTGCGGAACGCGTTTTGTGTTTTATCTGTTGAAAAATAGCAGATCTACAAGCTCATAGCGCGCCACTCGGTGGCGCGATATGAGCTTGTAGGTCTGCTATTTTTTGAAAAATCATGAAACGTGCATGCACAAATCTTTGAATATATTTATTTCAGAATCTCAATCTTTGCTTCTGGGGGATCCTAGAAGTTTTTTTTATTATTTTTTAGATGGGGGTCCGCAGCCAAATATAGATGATTCTGCTGGTCCTTGGTAGGAAATATGTTGACACAGGAATGTAGATTTTCAGGAAAACTAGAATATAATGTCAGAAATTAGAATGTAGCATCAGAAACTAGATTTTAGTCTCAGAAATTTTGAATCTAGTGTCAGACCCTAGGATCTACTGTCAGAAACTAAATCTACTGTCAGAAAGTATGTTGTAGAATCTCATTGTCAAAAACTAGAATCTAGCGTCGAAACTAGAATCTAGTGTCAGAAACTAGAATCTACGTCAGAAACTAGAATCTAGCGTCAGAAACTAGAATCTAGCGTCAGAAACTAGAATCTAGTGTCAGAAACTAGAATCTAGTGTCAGAAACTAGAATCTAGCGTCAGAAACTAGAATCTAGCGTCAGAAACTAGAATCTAGCGTCAGAAACTAGAATCTAGCGTCAGAAACTAGAATCTAGCGTCAGAAACTATAGAATCTAGCGTCAGAACCTAGAATCTAGCGTCAGAAACTAGAATCTAGCGTCAGAAACGAGAATCTAGTGTCAGAAACGAGAATCTAGTGTCAGAAACTACAAAATGGGTTAACTGGATCCTAATCAGGTTTAGAATGAAGCGATGCATAGGGCCGCAGAGCTCAACTCCTTCTGTACAGGAACCACGCTTTGGTGTTTTAGCTAGCAGTAGCTTTAGCTGATGACATCATTAACTTGAGCCATTCGCTACAAGCTTGTGGATATGTTATTTTTTGTTAAAATAATAATATAAAAAAGCAAATGTTATTAAGTCAAATCTTTGCTAGTGCCCTACAGATATTATTAGACTATTTTATTATTTTTTTTTTTATCGGTAAACACTATTTACAGATATGTATAGAGACACACAATCAGGGAAAAATATTTATGGGGAACCTTCCTCCAATGAGCACTCCCAAATCCAGTCTTGTCACGGTTAAGAATCTCAACACCGTTTTTATAGTTTGCTTTTATACCGGTATTATCGTTTTTACACTTTTTTGTGCAATATTGAATGAATGGGTGCTTTTTTCTTTGCGCCCAAAGTAAAAGTACCGGTTTTGTGACAACCGCTCGAGTGTTCAGTTTTCCACAGTGCTCCAACAGAAAAAAAAAAAACAGCAATGTCACAAACGGAAAATGAAACGCTCACCAGTGCAGCTGCCAATTAAATGATGCATCATTTCTTGTTTTTATCCTTTTTAATCTGTATATACAGTGGCATAGGAGGAAGAGAGGAAAAAACGTCAATCTACAAGCTCCTGCCCATCACACTTTGAGACTATAATCGTACCAAGCTTGTCCAAAATGGGGGAATCCACATGGTCTAATGTGGTCAGAGATAAAGAGAAGCCAGCTGCTTACATAAATATAAAAAATAAATAAAAATAAATAAATCTGGCCGGCTATAAGACAAACCATCAAAGTCTCTGTTTATTCAGGCTCCATAAACTGGACGTTTTCCCACAGTGTGTGGCTGGCTCTGCTCAGTGCTGCCAACTTGGCGCATTTGTCGCTATATTTAGCTTTTTTCCAGACCCCCCTATAGCAGGGGGTTTCAACCTTTTTGACACTAGGGACCACCATTTATACAACATTTGAGCCACGGAGGACCACCATTTGTGACAATTTCACCCCAAAGACCTAAAACTAAAGAATTACTTTTGTTTTGTCCACAATTCCAGGCTGGATTTTGCCAACAAAACAGTGTAGACTTCTTAATTAAATAGTGCTAATTCAGATGATGAATATGTTAACTCTTGAGAGTGTAAAAATGAAACCAAATTCATTTTTACATTTTCAAGAGTTACATCTGGTTAACCAACTTTCCATCATTTAGCCTGGGGACCACCTGGAACCCTCTCAAGGACCACTGGTGGTCCCCGGACCACCTGTTGAAAACCTTTGCCCTATAGCGCCAAAATTAGTGAAAAACTCCTGGTGGAAAATCTAGTGGTTTGGTGCTGTATGGTGAGTTGTGGTGAAATTGGTTGACAGGCGCCAGAGATAAAACCCTCGTTTTTCACCATTTTTCCTGCTATGATAGACCACTGCTATCCAAATGGACCCTTATAGATCTGTAACTCTTTTTGGTTTCACTTTACGCTCTCAAGACTTAAATTATATTTAAACATCTGAATTACCTAATTTTCAACAACCTACACATTTAGAAAATGAGGAATTGCTATTTTGACCAACATTTTGCCAGTCATCTCTCCTAAATTAGTCCTAGAGACTAAATTCAACATCAAATGGCTAAAATGCAGAACAAATAGTGGTCCCTGGTATGAAAATGGTCGAAAACCCACTGCTCTAACGCATTCTAGTGCATTGTGGAAGTGCCACTAGTGCATTTTGTATTTTGGCAGTTGGCAACACTGCGTGCGGCTGGCTCTGTTCTGAGGACAGCGTTTGCACCGTTGGCACCACTTTACCCAGCAGTGTGAATGTGAGTAATTGTAGCCTAACACACACATTCACACTGTGGGAGGCAGGCAGGGGGGAGGAGGGGGAGGAGGGGCAGGGGCGGATCTAGGCATGGGCATGGGGGGGCAATGCCCCCCTAAATACCCAGTCTGCCCCCCCAAACACGATGGCATGCAAAACAACCCAAGATATTTCAAATTAAAGTGCTTCTATTTAAAATGATTTGGAACACTACTACTGCTACTAACTAACTACAGCTGTGTCACCACTAAACCAACAGCATTTCATCATTGAAAACAGAAAACTCTCTGAGTCAGACCTTTAGCTTTATGCATGCTGCGTGTCTGTTGCAACTTCAACAACAACTGATGTTATTATTGATGCTTTACTTGACTAATAAAAGTCCTGTAACCGAAAATGGTATGGGTGCGGCTTCATCGCCCGTGAAGCAACACGGGCGAAGCCACCCCCATTCCATTTTCTCTCGCCCCTCCAACATGTTCTCTTGCCCCCCGCCCCCCCAAATGGGACATGTTACATCCGCCCCTGGGGGGGGGGAGGGGGGGGGGGGCATGTTTACGATGGATGACAGGAATTAAGCAAATGAAACAAATGCACCCCGAGGGTGCTGTCGGCACCCATTACGCCAACACCTCCCGTTCTGCGCCTAACAACCTTGACCTTTTAACTTTTTGGATTTGTTTACTTTTTTTTTTTTTTTTTTTAGACACATTCTAGCCTGGCCTAACCTGAATTGATTTGATTTGATTTGATTTTATATTTCAGATATGTGATCAGATTTGGTGCTTTATGCCCATGTCGCACAAGGCTAATTTGTATAACCATCAATAACAACATCAGTTGTTGTTGAAGTTGCAACAGACACGCAGCATGCATAAAGCTAAAGGTCTGACTCAGAGAGTTTTCTGTTTTCAATGATGAAATGCTGTTGGTTTAGTGGTGACACAGCTGTAGTTAGTTAGTAGCAGTAGCCACTAGGGCTTCGAACCGGTTCAAAGAACGAAAACCGAAACGACCAGAATTCTAGGGGATTTTTCAAGGAACGGAAACGAAAACGGAAACGAAATGGTCTTCAATTGCTCCGGAAGGAAACGTTATTCTGAAATCCACAATAATGGCCGGTGTCCAGAGAACTGATGCAACAATAGCTGCATCAGTTCTGTGGACACCGCATATTAGTTGACACGTTCTGTATCAGAAACAAATTATATTTCGGCGACGGGTGGAATAAGCAGCCAAATCAAATTTGAGCGTCGACCTACGAGCCTTACAACATGCCATCATGCCGTTTGCATGCCATCATGTTTGGTGGGGCAGTCTGCCTAGATCCGCCCCAGTCTCTCTCTCTCCCACCAGTTGCCGTTCAGTTTGTCTCCCACACTCCGTCTGTCTGAATCCCGGACATGCAGGCTTTGCAGCACTGACTAACGTTGCCCTGGGGGGCAGGTTGTCATTGTCCACTGGAATTACGCAGCGCCTCGAAAATAACCCGCCATCACAGTAAATGTTGTCATTTGCCTTTCGCTCCGCAAATGACACGGACTAAAGGTTAGCCGGGGATGATAAGGGGGACGTGGCCCCGACGACGAGACGGGAGAACGGAATTTTCTCTGCGCGTGCTGCTACGTACTGACTGCCGCATTGACGTGGGGTCTATTCACTTCTGAACTATACAGAGGCGGATCTAGGCATGGGCATTGGGGGGGCAATGCCCCCCTAAATGTATGCCCAGTCTGCCCCACCAAACATGATGGCATGCAAAACAACCCAAGATATTTAAAATTAAAGTGCTTCTATTTAAAATGATGTGAAACACTACTACTGCTACTAACTAACTCCAGCTGTGTCACCACTAAACCAACAGCATTTCATCATTGAAAACAGAAAACTCTCTGAGTCAGACCTTTAGCTTTATGCATGCTGCGTGTCTGTTGCAACTTCAACAACAACTGATGTTATTGTTGATGCTTTACTGGCCTAATAAAAGTCCTGGAACTGAAAATGGTATGGGTGCGGTATGGGTGCGCTCGTGTCGCTTCGTGCCACGGGCGATGAAGCCGCACCCATACCATTTTCTCCTGCCCAATTGGGGCAGGAGAAAATGTTACATCCCCCCTGGAACTCTAGCGTTCTATCGCTCAGCGTGACGCTTCAGAACAGGAACACGTTGTGATATTCTAATGCGATGTGTTTTGACATTGACATAATGGTGCAGAAGTTATAACTGTCAGCTGTCACCATTAATTAGCCTGCCTGTAGCAAGGTGTGGCGCTAGCCGAGGCCACTGTCCAGCCATTGTCTGTGTTGAGTGGGTTTCAACGTTTTTTTTTTAATACCAGGTACCACTATTTATTCAGCGTTTGAGCTACAAGGACCCACATTTGATGACATTTTAGTCCCACAGACAACCCCAAAAGCCCAGGTTTCGTTTGCTTTTGTCCACAATTGTGATCAGGTCTGGTGCTTTGTTCCCCATGGTCGCACGAGGCTCTTTTCCCTGAGGACCCATAAAGTTTATTTTTTATTTTTTGGGGGATAATTTCGTGACTGTTGTCACCTCCCATTGTCAACACCCACTTCTACATTTTCCTTCCCCGAAAACTTCAACTGGCTGTATCTCAGTTTGGCTATGTTGGAACACTCAGATATAAATGGTCATAACTCCTCCAAAAATGCTCCAATTTCATTGAGTGATACATCGTATGAAAGCTTACATTGCATACTTTAATAATCTGTAAAAAACAGAAATTTGACCCTGGCCTACTTGAGCCTCAAGGTGTGAATTGCAAGCTGGATTTTGGAAACCAAACAGTCCAACATACAGATCAAAATGACCATTAACACTCTCAGTGCCAGCCCTTTTTCATATTTTTTGAGGTAGCCAGTGCCAGCGTTTTTCATCAAAAAGTCATATTTCATATTTCGGTCCATGTTTCCCGACGGACAAGTTAGTTGACGGACACACACTTTTGGTTCCGGGTTGGTCCGTCCCTTATTATGGTCTATCAATGGTCGCTGCGGTCGCTGCACGCTGCTGTTAGCATGGGGATCGTATTAAACCGGCGCCGGTAAGTAACGATCAAAAGCGTAGCTCAACGGCAGCGGCATCAATTGTTACTGTAAATCATAATGATAACGGGAGACGTAGATCTATTTCCACGGCACGAAAACTGTTAATATTCTACATTCTCTAGTTGTGTAGACTTGGAGCTAATTCACGTGGTGAATATGAGAGTGTAAACACAAAAGACTCAAAATACATAGCGTGCCACCGAGTGTCACGCTATGAGCTTGTAGATCTGATATTTTTGAAACTGTGGCACAAATCTTTGAATCATTTTTCAGGACAAAATGGGTTACAGGGCTTGACACTAACACTTGCCCGCTTTCCCGGGGCAAGTAAAAAAAAATGGTGGGGCAAGTGAAGACTGCTGCCTGGTTGCCCAATCGGGCAAGTGTCAACTTATAGTGCACTATAACACAACACAAGATAAATTTGTCTTGAAGGCAGTCATTGCACTCTGCCTCTGTGTCTTTCACTGCTTTCTAGATATCCACAATTCCAGGCTGGATTTGGGGAACAAAACAGGCAAATTAACACATCAAAATGACCTAATCTTCTACAGTGTAGACCTGGGCTAATTAAGATGATGAATTTTAACTCTTGAGAGTGTAGAAATGAAACCAAATGGACCCACAAGGGTCCATTTGGTTTCATTTTTACGTTCTCAAGAGTTACATCTGGTTAACCAACTTAACTGGGGACCACCTGGAACCTGGGGGGCAAGTGACCATGACCTGAGGGCAAGTAGAACCTGACTTCCACTTGCCCGATGGGCAAGTGCCTTGGAGACCTTAGTGTCAACCCCTGGGTTAAAATGCATCGATATCTCAGAAATAAATAAATCTACCTCTGAGCCATATGTAAGCTTGCTAAAAACAGTAGTTATACGATCTGTCGTCCTCTACGCGCTTCACCTTGCAGAATGCAAGATGAGACAATTCAGAAGTTTTTGGAGTCGAGAAAGTTGCAATCGATACCTCAAAAAAAAAACAGAAAAACAGAAAACCACCACCAAAACTGTATCAACGCACAGACCTGTGATTTAGTTGAGTCATTTACACCAGGAAGCAGATTGTTTGTTGCTGACCATTACTTTTAAAAAGGCACTTTTCGTCCCTTGCTCAGCACTATTATCAGGAGAGATGTGAGAGATGTGAGATGAGAAAGGAAGAAAGAAAGAAAGAAAGAAAGAAAGAAAGAAAGAAAGAAAGAAAGAAAGAAAGAAAGAAAGAAAGAAAAGAAAGAAAGAAAGAAAGAAAGAAAGAAAGAAAGAAAGAAAGAAAGAAAGTGATCCCTAAAGTATCGGATCGGCCCTTTTTTATAATATCGGTTCATATCGGTATCGGCAACACTGCATCGGTACCAGAAAAGTGTGAAAGACAGATTTGTCTATCACATGTTATGCTTAGCCCTGATTGGACCAACCAAGTTAGCTGGGGACCACCTGGAACGCTCTCAAGGACCACTGGTGGTCCCTGGACTATGTCTATAGACATCACTGTTTGTAAACAAATCTGTTTACAAACAGTGTTTGTACACACAAAGGTTGCCTTTACCTTATTACCTTTAAAGGAGAATTCCACACTAAAACACATTGGGCATCAATCTACCTTGATTCATGTGACATGATACATAGGGCGCGTTCAGTACACTGAGCAGTGCAAACTAATAGGTGAGTGCGCTCCGGTGTGGTATTTCCCAACGTGCCCATAATGTCCTTGATTTTTGTCATAGACGCCCCCTTTTCTATATTTCACCCTGAGGTCCCCCTCCCTCCAATGCAGTTAACATGGCGGGTATTTTAGCAGCTTCAAATTTTTCTTTTTTTTTTTTTTTTTTTACACATCACATCAGGGCTTGACACTAACACTTGCCCGCTCGCCCGGGGCAAGTAAAAAAAAAAATGGGTTGGGCAGGTGAAGACTGCTACCTGGTTGCCCGATCGGACAAGTGTACAACTTAGTGTGCTATAACACAACACAAGATAAATTAGTCTTGAAGGCAGTCATTGCACTCTGCCTCTGTGTCTTTCACTGCTTTCTAGATATCCACAATTCCAGGCTGGATTTGGGAAACAAAACAGGCAAATTAACATACAGATCAAAATGATCAATAATCTTCTACATTCTCTAGTTGTGTAGACCTGGGCTAATTAAGATGATGAATTTTATCTGTTGAGAGTGTAAAAATGAAATCGACCCGCAAGGGTCCATTTGGTTTCATTTTCACGTTCTCAAGAGTTACATCTGCAAAATTTACAATATATTTTTGGGGGGCAAGTGACCATGAGCTGAGGGCAAGTAGAACCTGACTTGAACTTGCCCGATGGGCAAGTGCCTCCGAGACCTTAGTGTCAACCCCTGCACATCAAACTACACACTACAAGATAATTGTACCACTCTGAGTTTTACAGACGCAGCCGGTACCTGTGTGACAGGAGTTTCAACCTGAGTGATTGGAGAGGAGAGTGGCAAAGGGGAGTGGAGGAGAGGGGGGGGGGGGGGGGGGGGGGGGGGTGGGATAGATTACCGCTAGGATTACATGTAAAGTCTGCTCCAGAGTGACGTAAAATTCAAGCGTGAGTATCAGTAAACTATTAAAATGTGATGTGTGGAAAAAAAAAGTTTGGAGCTACTAAAATACGCACATTAGAATAAAGACAACATGCGGCAATGCAAACTGCTTTGGATGAAATGTAGAAAATGGGACATTTGACAAAAATCAAGGACACATGTATCATGTGTGTAGAAGGTAGAAGGATGCCCAATGTGTGTTGGTGTGGAATTCTCCTTCAAAAACAGAGATAAACAGCTACTGTAGGTGATCATTCTCAAACATGCTAAACAATGACAAACACATGACACACACACACGCTCACGCGCACACACACACACACACGGTTAGCTTAGCACCTTCACCTCAAGTTAGGTGTACAGTTTACACTTTACTGGTCTGCTGCACTACTGTTTGTCTCGTCTATATATTGTCTCGACTTTGTCTTATGTCTATTGTCTTGACTATTGTCTTATTGCACAGTGGAAAATGGAAACGTTATTTCATCCCTGTATATGTCCTGACATACACTGGAGTGACAAATAAAGAACCTTGAACACACACAAATTTAGGAAACCAGACCCAGACATGGCACTTTAGCCGTTTGTATGTGTTTTTTTTCCCCCTGTCACTTTAGCTGTTTGCTAGTCGGATGGAAGGTTAATCCGCAGAGACGGAAAAAACATCATCCTGGATTTGACAGGCTGAACGGCAGCCGTCAGCATAGAGTGTATCTCATCAGGAGGAATTAGCGCCCATGTGAGGAGGAAAGTAGAAAACCCTGCATACTGCGAGAGAGAGGGGCGCTCAGGGGCGTTTCTGCCATTAGGAAGACTAGGCGGTTGCCTGGGGCGCCATGAATGGACAAGGGGGCACCGGGGCAACCACCAGGCATGCTTTAAAACAGGGGTTTTCAACCAGTGGTCCAGGGACCACCAGTGGTCATTGAGAGGGTTTAGTTTAGTTCCAGGTGGTCCCCAACTATGTTGGTTAACTTGGTTATCAATTTGGTTTCATTTTTACGTTCAAGAGTTTAAATATTCATCATCTTAATTGGTCTACACAACGCGAGAATGTAGAAGATTAATGGTCATTTTGATCTGTATGTTTGACTGGTTTCACAAATCCAGCCTGGAATTGTGGACTAAACGAAAAATAAATCTTTAGTTTTGGAAGGACAATAGGGCGGGGCTTACTGTATACCTAAAGGTCTATTGAGGGCGAGACAAAAAGAAACCGAGGCAACGAAAATTTGCCTCGAGACCGTACTCGAGACGAGCCAATGTCTCGAGAACTACAACACTACTGTGGAGTGTGTTTACAACGAAATGCGTCACGCTTGTACGGACCGTGTGTCCTCTCTCTCTCTCTCCCTCTCTCTCTCCTCATCGGAAAAAGCAGGGCTCAATCACCAGCCCTGACAGGGAGCTGCCATCTCTCATTTGGCCACCGCAGTGATCCAATTGGCAGGCGCTTTGGCCTGCATGCTCACCGCGAAGAGCTGACGCTGCACAACGGTCAAACTTCCACACATTCTGCTGCTGCTGCTGCTGCAGACTGGACTGGACTGGATGGACTGCGTGCGGCGGAGGGGATTTGAGCTGAGTCCTCCCTCTAATCGGTCTAATTCCGAACCAGTCCTGGACCGTTCCAAAGGGTGTGTTCATCGTCGTGTATTAATCTTACAGTGAACTGATGCTGAACCCTTTGTCAGTGAAGGGAGAGGGGATAATTACCATGGAGGGAGAGGAGGATAGGAGAGGAGAGGAGAGGAGAGGAGAGGAGAGGAGAGGAGAGGAGAGAGAGAGGAGAGGAGAATAGAGGAGAATAGAGGAGAAGAGGAGAGAGAATAGAGGAGAATAGAGGAGAATAGAGGAGAATAGAGGAGAGGAGAGGAGAGGAGAGGAGAATAGAGGAGAATAGAGGAGAATAGAGGAGAGGAGAGGAGAGGAGAGGAGAGGAGAGGAGAGGAGAGGAGAATAGAGGAGAATAGAGGAGAATAGAGGAGGAAGAGGAGAGGAGAGGAGAGGAGAGGAGAGGAGAGGAGAGGAGAGGAAGGAGAGGAGAGGAGAGGAGAGGAGAGGATGGAGAGAGAAGAGAGGGAGAAGAGGATGGGAGAGGAGAGAAGAGGATGGGAGAGGAGAGGAGAGGAGAGGATGGGAGAGGATGGGAGAGGAGAGGAGAGGAGAGGAGAGAAGGATAGGAGAGGAGAGGAAAGGAGAGGAAGGAGAGGAGAGGAGAGGATGGAGGAGGAGAGGAGAGGGGAAAGAGGAAGAAGGAGAGGAGAGGAGAGGAGAGGATAGGGAGAGGAGAGGAGAGTAGAGGAGAGGAGTATCTTATCGGAGTCAGAGGAGCGGAGAGGATCTTGAG
>CM076975.1:35106248-35122648 GCA_039105355.1 Benthosema pterotum | reverse complement strand
AATACACATCAGACAAGAGTTAGTCCCAGTTAAGCTGTTGCACATGAACATAATAGTATTGAGTGCTTTTCTTTTCATGCTGAACCTGAAAATGTGTCGGGAACAATTTCAAGTTTACTCAGAATTATTGCACAGTGCAGATTGACCTCTACATGAATATGTGACTGGTCTATTTGAAGCATAAATAGTCGAGGATGAATGTCTTTGTCAAAGTGAGGGTGCATGATTAATTTAATTTGAAATGTTAATAAAACGTAAAAATTAAGTACATACCACTTGTCTTTTACTATGGAGGAAATGGATTATATTTGTAAAAATGAGATCACACCATATTGGAACCAGGCTGCATGATTTATTAGTGCATTATAGTCACATACGCTAATCAAAAACAGCCCCTTAAAATAAATAGTTGCTGTTCATTAGATCATGTAAATGATTCATATTTCAACTTTTTAGGTTTTTGTGTGAATTAATGCGCAAGTAGTGAAAATAGCTAGCTTGCAAGTTCATATTGCTTTGCAGGGAGATTTATTGTGAACGGCATCTTCTGTTTTTGAAAAATAAGTCTGTGGATTTCATAGTAGCTTGATTATGATTAGATTATGATTATTGAAAGTATTAACGCAATCTTGGGACCTAATACTTAACTACATTGGTTCCACTGGTACACATCATTTTTCCATCTCCTCAAATGTAATCTCTTGTTGTGCATGTTTTGGACTTATGTCCAAAGGAAAAGAGAAGTTATACAGTACAGTGTACTGTAGTATATACAGTGTAACAGTGCTCTGTTTTGGCTGTTCTGTTCAAATATCAGTACCACACACTGACAAGTAAGATGCTGTAGTATGTTTCAGACATTTTATTTCAGAGTTCTTAGATACTGTATCAAACATACAAATCACTCACTTGTAATTTAGGTGAGTCTTCATTGGAACAAGGCATGATGCGTTGTACATGATGCATTTTACAGTACATAATAACTTTCTCATTCTCTAAATATCATGCCGGTGCTTTGTTCAGGCTGCAGGCTCTCAAAACAGATTTCACTTAATCAACCCCTTTTCCACTTGCAAACCCTGTATTGGTTGGTGCAGTGTTTGTGACACCAAATACAGGGCCATTGGTATGGTGGTGTGGCTAAGGAAGCTATGAATTATATAAACGGTTACATTACTTGAAAATTACCTTTTAGGCTGTATTGGTTTGTTTTTCCTTTCCCTTTTCAAGTGATGTCAGTTTGATGTGCCATAACTTCATAGAGGTAGTCTCTCCATGACCATGTCGTCTATTAGAAAAAACAGCATCTTCAGGCACAGGAGGAAAGCAGAATCTATATTTTGTCACACAACAGCATTGTTTCTCTCCAAAACGCCTCATTTAGAGCAAACAACATGAAGTTCAGATGTCGCATGATCATGATAGTGGACCCTCTGGTGAGTGGTGATTAGTTCCAAGGTGGTCGAGTTCAGGAAAGCGGCGGTGCAACAAACTATAAATTAGACTTGCGCCAGATTTTTATACTTCGTTGTGCACCGGTGTCACACATACAGTTAGAACATTGCAGATCTATCACCTCCACACAACAAAATATAACTCAGCCTTTATGGGGTCATGAGCCCACAGTTATCCCACAATTCAAGAGCAGCATAACAAGGCCATGCAAATAGACGGTCAAACAGGACACACTCCTATACTCCGTGCAGTTTAGGTCAGGAAAGAGAAAAGTTAGTTCAATCTCCTTTACATTTTGTTTAGGTTGCGAGGGGGGAGAAAGAGTGAGGTGGCGTTCTACAAAAGTCACTTTGGGATTTGTTCATTCAAAAAAAGGAAAAGCTCTCATGAAAAGCTCTCACTGTCCCATTGGGAACAAAGCAGCATTTCGAAGCAGCTGTTCATCGCAGCCATTCTGACTCAGTCAATGCTAACCGAAATATCAGTGTGCCGAAATGCCATGTTGTACCAGGAATGGATGGCTTTATCTTGCTGATATCTCAAGGCACCTCCTCTCCTCAGTCCTCCCTTGTTTAAGAGTTGCACAGTCTCCAAAGAGTTCTGTTCTTCTGCACGCCACCACATCCCTCCCCACAATCCCACACATGCATACTGTACACATAGCAGTGGACACACAGAGGCAGTATAGTGCATTAGTAGTTGTTGTTGTTGACCCATTCCGCTTCATTGAAGTATCGCCTGCCAAGGACCAGCTCGTTTCTGTAACAATCCATGTTTGGATTGTAGGATTTGCGGTTTCCATAATACCCAAGGCTGGTTTGGTATGTGTCTTCCTTTCCGTTGCTCAGATACGTCTGATACATGTCGGCCTTCACTGTATGCCCACCAGGTGCAAGACCAAGATCGTAGAACTCACCCCTCCCTCCCATACTGCCCTCATACATCTCCTGCTCACCATAACTGCCAGACCCAAAGTGCTCACTCTTTGCTGAACGACGGCCTAGGCTCCTGTTCCTGTCATACATTTCTCTGTTCCCAGAACGGCCTAGGTTAGGGTCATACAGATCCCTCCTCCCCATGCGACCCAGGCTGGTGTCATACGAGTCCCTCTTTGTTGAGCGAGTCAGGCTCCTATCATACGAGTCTCTCTTGCCTGAGTAGATCATGTTGGAGTCATATGAGTCCCTCTTCCCTGTGCGAGTCAGGCCTATGTCGTATGAGTCCCTCTTTGCTGTCCGGGACAGGCTTCCTGCGCGGCTCAGGCTAGTTTCGTATGAGTCTCCCATTCCCGGACGGGTCATGCTTGTATCGTACGAATCCCTCTTTCCTGCACGAGTCAGGCTTGTGTCGTACAAGTCCTTCCCTGTGCGATTCAGGCTTGTGTCATAGGCGTCCTTTGATGTGTGAGTGAGGTTTGTGTCGTACGCATCATTACCTGTCCGAGTGAGGTTTGTGTCGTACGCATCCTTTCCCGTGCGAGTGAGGTTTGCATCGTACGCATCCTTTACAGTGCGATTGAGGCTTGTTTCATACGCATCCTTCCCTGTGCGAGTGAGGCTTCTGTCTTGCACATCCTTCTTCCCTGTCTGAGTCGAATTTGTGTCGCCGAATTCCCGGACGGCCCGGCGCCCCAGGCTGAGATCATTGAGGTCAAAGTTAAGGAAGCAGCTCTCTGTACTAGCAAGAGTCACAAAGCCACTCTCAGTGTCCCGACCCCCCAGGTTGTCGTAGTCACCGGTGGTGGGCGAGGAGATCTCCGGGGAGGAAACCTGAGATAAAAAGGAGGTATTTTTGGTGTGCGGACGCGTTGCCATCAGGTCATCCTCCTTCTGTGAGCGAATTACGTTGTAGACGTCAGTCGGAGTTGGGCTGGGACAGAGTCCTAGCTCGGTCGGACACACTTCTGATTTCCGTTGATTCTTCCTTCTAACAGCAGTGAAACAAGAAAAACTGTCATTTAGTAGAAATGCAAAAGCCTCATACTTCTACAAAGAATGCAATCGATTGGAATAAGAATAGTTACGATAATGCCCTCACTTACCATAGCAGTCTTCATTAGTAATCTTAATCTTCCCAAAGTACTTTAGTGTGTCAACTGACATGCCTAATTGCATTGTCACAAAATGATTATGCTGCATATAAGAGCAGTTCTTACTTTGTCCACAGCTGAAACTGTGTTGATTGATGGAACTTCAGTCAGCCAAGTGGCCTTTAGTGTATGAATTAGCCACTTGGCTACAGTTTAGATTAGTCAGCGTAGTGGGGATATAACTGCTGCTCATCAGTATTCAGACAGCACATTTCTCTTTTAGTACAGTACATGGGATGCTTTATCTGCACGGTTTGTGCCAGGGGTTTCCCCTAATATACGAGGAGTGTCGCAACATGTTTAACGATGTAAATGTGCACTTAAAGTTCTGCATGATAAGTAGAATTTACTATACTATGAAACTCGCATAATCGTAAACATGGTATTAAATCTACTGTTGATCAACACCATTCATAGTAATCACATTTATTTTGTATTCTTATTATTATTAATAATATTTATTTATTTTTTAAATATTCTGGATTTCTTGGCCCCTTTTGAAATACCCCCCCCCCCCCCCTTCATCAAAATCATGCCAGATTTGCTGCTGCCTCTCACCGTCTAACCAGCAGCTTGTAGCAGCAGACTCCCGTCACAGTCAGAAACAGCAAGAGCAGAGGTATGGTTGGAAGGATGATGTAAATCAAATTCAGGGCTGAAATTGAAAATAAAGAGCTGGATTTAGTGACCAATGACCATGATTTGTTTGTGATTTTGTGACCTACTGTATGTCACATCTTCATATGGATGTAGTTATTGTTACAGACCTGTAGTCCTGTTCTTCTCGTGGTCAGCTGGATTCCAGGGAATGATAGATGTAGGTAAGGCATCTGTAATCAGCGGGATTAGTTAACTGCAAAACACTCAAACAATCAATAATAATCATATACTGTTATGTTGACTGTTGTTTCAGTTTAGGACAAGCTTAGGTTAACCACTGGAACCTATTATAGACTATACTACCATAGAGGGTATATGCGCATGTGGCATGCATTAAATGAATGGCAAATTGAGTGGCAAAGCGGCAGCTCAGTTTAACGTAATGTAATGTGATGATAAAGGCCAAAGGACCTCTGTTTGAATACATGGGTTATCAAGGCCAGAACCTCCATTGGTGGGGTTCCCCAGAATCTGTATTTGGCCCCATACTTTTTCTACTTTTCCTAGTTGCTCTTGTATGACTGGTAACCATAAAAATGACGTCTTAAACTGTCAACAGACTTGTTAAAGTGTTTGTTCTGATACAGAATTACTTTATTGCCGATTAATAATTTGAGTATGTTTATTTATTCTGAATACAAAAGGACACTGTGAGCCTGTTTACTCTCATTATGCTTTTTAATGAGACGTATAAAATCGCTAAATTTCAATGGAATTCAATTGGAGAGTAATTTAATTGATTCTAATAAAATAATATTTTTATTTTATTAAAAAAATAAATCATTTTCTCCCCGCTGCCAACGGAGTATGAATGTGTGTGAATGGGTGAATGTCATGTAAAACGCCTTATATAAAATGTACTGTACTATACTAATGCGTCAGTATTTTGGAGGTTCTACATCAGTTGTCAGATTTCACTGCACTATGCACCCAAGCAGGTTCCTTCTGTAGTAAACCTAAACCTTGAAAAAAAAGAAAAAAGATTGGTCTCACCAGTTTGGGTTGAGTTTGGGGAAGGCGAAGGGTCTAGTGTTTTTTCTGCAAATGAAATAGAAATTTTTATGTTCTCATTTGAGAAAGTTGTAATGATATTCATATGCAGTTACATTATTTACACATGCATCCCTGTGTCTCGATCTGCCCGTCCCTGTGTGCATGTGGTACACTGATACAGTACTTGCATATGCATCATAATGTGCATTGACAATAATCTACAGGATCACAACTTTCTGCAAAGTGTTGTGAAAGTCTAGAAATAATATGTGCGCATCCCACCGTGTGGTGAAAGTTTAGCCCCACAGCTTGCAACTAAGTATGAATCGTTTTCTCTGTGTGCCATACCTGAAGTGTATTTGCAAATGAAGTTGTTCTTGGTCTCACAGTTGTCATCATTCCATTGGAACATGTAGAGTCCTCCTAGGCCAGGAGGAGCAGACGGTTGGTGATACATCACCACACACACCTCGTACCCGCATGATGGCTCGTCCCAGTGCCAGTTCCTACACACACACACACACACACACACACACACACACACACACACACACACACACACACACACACACACACACACACACACACACACACACACACACACACACACACACACACACACACACACACACACAGGGTGCAGGATGGGCAGGCTCTTTATTACTATGATGCTCAATCTTTTTAATTTGTTATCATGACCCGTATTTGATGTTATGTTTTTTCATCTCCTCGCCTCCAGTCTCCAGTACACTATAAAATTATCAGTGTACAAATGGACCTGTCCATTTTTTACACTCTCACTTAAATTTACACTCATCCCTTTTAAACTCTCGACCCTGTTTGAATTTGCATACGCAGCAAATTGCAGATCATATAACACTTTGTGCCAGTCATCCATTTGTGCTTGAGTTATTATTGAGTTAGGGTCCATTTGGTTCCTAAATCAATCAGCTGGGGACACCCTAGCCAGACCCTAATCATCCTTCATCATTTAGCGAGACAGTGAGGGAAGGTGCTTGAGGAGAACTCTGACAGAATGTGCAGATCCGAGGCCAGCTGGGAGTGCGTGCCGTAGTGAAGATCTATCGCAGACTCCATGCAACACTGCACTGCAAAAGAAAAAAAGGATCACTGCACTGTGATTAAAGTGTACATTTGTCCGCATTGCAGTCAGTGTTGCGTGGAGTATCTTACACGCAAGTCTATATGCTGGTATGTGCACTATAAAACAATGTCATAAATATCAAATACAACTATTTAAAAGCATATCATTAAATTATATACACAAGGGGATGAAAGAGAGGCCAATACAATGAACGTCTTAACATACAGTACAGTAAAAGTCCCTTTTCAGGAGCGTTTTATAGGATTTCAGATTTTGCTTGCCAGTGATCTTCAGGCAAGCACAGTTGCCCCCCAGGTAATGGTGCAGGTTTTAGAAATAACTCAGAGGGGTCTACATTATATCGGAGTAACTGGACTATCTCATACTAGACACTAGGCGTACAGAAACATTTGAAGTGATTAAAACCATGCAGAAGGGGCCAGTGCATGGACCTAGGCTGTTAAACCAGCCTGAGAGTGTTTCGTAGGTTCAACTCCCTATCCCGATTACCTTTGGCACGTGCCACCCCATCTCCACGCCATCCCCTCTTAGGGGTGTTAATTTGAAGTTTTGTAATCAATTAATCGCATGTCAATATTTGACCAGAGAAGCATTTTGGTCAATTAAATAGATTAGTATATAGTGTACCAATAAGTGAGTTTTTCCAAATCAAAATCCCATCATTCACTGGGCCAAGCAAAGCCGTCTGATTGGCAGGGACTGCCTGTTGATCTCTCAGAGCATAATGGTTGTCCGCCTTGTTTTAAGCCGCTTCTCCTGTCAATCTGCGACAGGATTGAAGTCTAAAATAGCACGTGTCCATTAACAACACTGGACGCCGTGCAATAACGCCCCATGTTAAGGCCTATTCAGAGATGGATTTTCGGTGCCCACCGCGACCACCGCGACCACCGTTTCCTACAATATGACGTCATACCACCGCAACCACCGCACCTCCCAGCCCTCCGCTCGGATTTTACTAACCACCGCACCGCACCGCACCGCGGTGGTTGCTTGTTTTTAACGGCTGGTTAAAAAAAAGAAAACACACAACAAACCACAGCGCGGTGCGGTGCTGACAGTGGACTATATAATAGCGCGCGGTGCGGTGCTCTGAGCGGTGGTCGCGGTGGCCACCGAAATTCCAGACTCTGAAAGAGCCTTTACACGCTGTCATTATCGCACATTATCTGAGAACAAAACACCGGTCCTGTTGAAAATGAACTAGAATGCGTGGTTTACTACTCGCCATCTGTAAGCCCCTATAGGGTTATTTTTGGACCAATGTGAGGTCGAAACAATGAGAGGTTGGATCAATGGCACGTTACCCTGATTGGCTTCTCCCATTGGCTGTACTGGTATGATTGGTACACCTGAAATTCGTCCATTGTAAAAGGTTCTGTGTTACACAATCTGTGCGCGATTTGTGTTCAAATAGTAGATATAGACGCTCACAGTGTGACACAAAGACTAGGCCATCTGCTATTTTGGAAATATCCTGTAAAATGTTGAAGAATATTGAATTACAAAAAAGTGTGACACCTCCTCACTTATAGAAGGCACTTGTAGAATTGGCCTCAAGTATTTATTTTTTTTGCAATATTTCGAGTCACAGTGACCGTGTGCTCTCTGCACCTGAATGTGGACTTGCTGCCATCCACCCAGTAGTATTGGGTGGAGCAGTCTGCCTCAACGCTGTCCTGGTCTCCGTGGTTACGGTGAAGCCCAATCCAGAAGTCTCCGTCAGAGGGCCGGAGTTCCGTAATCAGTTGCTCTATGATTTTCTGCTCGGCCACCGACTCCACGCTCAGCAGCTCTCCGCCGTCCCGCCGGCAGGCGTCGTCGGCCTCTGCGAAGTTGAGCCGCCGACGAGGCTCCGAGAAATACGCCAGCTTGTAACACGGCCTCCCTTTGCCGACCCTACAGACCCGCTGACCTGCACACACACATTAGATAATATTAATCATGACTTTTTCTGAATAATAATGAAATATCAAATCCGACATTTAGAAGCAATAATGACCTTAAAGGTATATTCCACCCATTTTCAACATTTTACTATGTCATTAATATACCTTAGAGATGTTGTGTGGACAATGATAAAATGTTCCCCACGTTCTGTGTTTCCTAGATTCCATCCTAGTTTCCATTTTTGTCTTTTTTTGTCAAAATGTTGAAAATGGTTGAATTCCCTTTTATTAATGCTCATACCTACTGTAGTTTTTGTTTGAGCAATGAATTGACAAAGGTTTGAAATAATAGTGATTTATAGTTCAGTGCCAAGTTTGCCAACAGTGAACACACAATCTTGAGAACTACTAGACTAGAACCTAGGCCACATGCAGTGTCTATGCCGCTTATCTAACAAGAGAGAACAGTCCATCGCCACAATAATTTGTCTATGGCCACATCCACGTGAAGATGTGTGTTTTGAAAATGTCTCTTTGTTTGACTTTGGCTATTTTTGCACATGGGTAGCTCATGTTGCTCATGGGTAGAGTGGTTCGAATCCGTGCTCCCGAGTTAGTGTCATTGTGTCCCTGAGCAAGACACTTAACCCCAAACTGCTCCTGATGTGCTGGCTGCGCTTTGCATGGTTTCTGCTGCCATCGGTGTATGAATGGGTGTGCCGATGGGTGAATGTGATGCACAATCCATGTAAAGCGCCTTGTATAAAGGCACCATTTACAGTACCATTTAACCAAACCCTAAAATGGATACATTTGAGCACGGTAAGTCTTTCATCTCTCAATTAGATGAATGAATTACAGTCGGTCAGTTGTGGAACAGGATATTTCTCTAAGCATACAGTAATCTAACATACCTCTGGCTTCAAACATATTTGCTTCACATCCATGGAGACGCCACGTAGTTGTACCACAAGAAAAAGAAGAGCAGAAAGAAGCACAGATTTAGTGTGTGCGTGCGTATGTGTATGGGTGCACGTGTGTGTGTGTGGGTGTATGTGTGTGACTGCGTGCGTGCAGGTTCGCTCGCACCTGCATGTGAGCCTGTGAGGTGTGTTTGTGGTTTGTTTGTTTTGTGTGATCAGGTCACTTACCTGTGATGAGGTTCGGTGCTGTTGATGGAATTAAATATAAAAGTAGAAGTTGACAGAGAACTGTTATCAGCTTCATCTTTTGCATTTGTCGCCTGCTCAAATCCCTCTGTGGTCAACTTTTCATCCCTTCCCCTGGTTCACCCGCTCAACCTCTCACTGTGAAACTCTACCATCCTGCCTACTTTGTACTTAATGCAAAATAAGGAACAAAAAAACACATTTTGGCGAAGAGAATTCAGATTGAAATTGCACAAATCTCCCTTTTTTCCATCAGCCCGGGGCTGGAAGAAAGAAAGTGTGTGATCAGAACGGGGGAAGAGCAGAAGGAGCCAGAGAGGGGAGGAGGAGGAGGAGGAGGAGGAGAATGTGTTTGGGAGGGGGGGGCTGTAATCTGTTAAGAGCAGTCTTAATGATTGGAAGAAGAGGCTGCATCGATCCTAAGACATCTAATCATGCAAGTGCTCCTGGCCGTAAACGCTGACAAGAGGCAGACTTTCATTCCTTTATTCCTTTAGCTTTTGACATCGTCATTATAACAATGTAACACGAAAAAGTTGTTCACTGATGATTCAAAAGAATGTTCTCTATGCGGCGGGGGCACACACACACACACACACACACACACACACACACACACACACACACACACACACACACACTTTCTCACGAACAGTGAGTGTGGGATTTAATATGATAAAAGTAATAAACGAGATTTTTATTCAAACATTTGGACACATTCACCATACACTGAATTCCCAGGATCAGCAGAACCCATATTTCGGGGCATAAAGGAATTTGTGTGTGGGTGTGTGTGCATGTCCAGTCCTTAATGATACTGTAGTAATTTCTAAAATGGCCCATAAGGTTGATTTAAAGCATGCATCCACGAGCGTGCCATCTGCAATGTGCTGCGTATGCTTTGAAACTGAGGGCTGAGAGTTTAAAAGGGGAGTGAGGATGCCCCTACAGGCCTACACGGTGAAAAGAAAAAAAGAAACAGTGGTGATTTACTAAAAGAGTGAAAATCTGGGTCTAAGACCAAGTGGATCGGTTCGTTTTTAGACTGTGAGTTAAATCAGCACTGAGGTTTGTAACTGAGTGGGCGGCGGGGGTACTTTTCCTGCGTCAGTCAAACTGTGTGATTGTGATAACACAATCCTCCTCAAACACATGGTTATCAGTTTCAGTGTAAAAGTATTAACCTCTGTAACAACATTTAACGTCTACATGATCCACACACACACACACACACACACACACATACACACACACACACACACACACACACACACACACACACACACACACACACACACACACACACACACACACACACACACACACACACACACACACACACGTGATTGAGGAGCACTGAGAATATTATTGACCAAGGCTCCTGGTGCGTTTTGAATTTCCCAGTACATACAGTATGGCAACTGAGACATCTAATTGGGAGTCAGACAGAATTGTATTAAATTATCCCAGCACCCTCTACCCATACACCCTTGCCTGAACCCACCCATCTCCCTTCTCCCAGCACACAGCCCTCCCTCCCCTCCCTCTTCTCCTCCTCCTCCTCTTCCAGCTCTATGATCTCTTCCCATTTAACATCCTCCCTCGTTTCTCAATCAGTTAAAGGCACCTTAGATGGATGGCCACAAGGAAAGATGGTGCATCACTAACTGACTGTACCACATGCATGCAGAAGAACCCCCTGCTGACACACACACACACACACACACACACACACACACACACACACACACACACACACACACACACACACACACACACACTATTACACACACACACACACACACACACACACACACACACACACACACACACACACACACACACACACACACACTATTACACACACACACACACACACACACACGTAATTGTGTGTGTGTGTGTGTGTGTGTGTGTGTGTGTGTGTGTAGTTATGGACTTCTATTCTGCTTGAACTCTCTCTTACTCTCTATTCTAGGGCTTGTAGACCTTCAAAAATAGCTGATTTACAAGGAAAGAGCATGTTGCAACAACAAAGGTACTGTCTTTTAGTGTAGAGGGCAAGCAGGCAGGTAGACTCTGGTCAACTTAGTATAGGGTTTAAGTTGATGAAAGTGAAAAGTCAGTTTTTCATGAAAAAGTTAAAGTGCAAATAACGTAATCCATGAAATCGTTTTTTTTTAAATACTTAATATCATATTGTCATTTCTTTCTGGACTTTGAAAGCAGTTTTAGCTGGACAACCATAATGTCCTGAGATGGCGCTGATATGCAGATTATTTAATATTTGGGTGATTATAATACTGATACTAGATAAAGGCAGGCTTTTTAACATTCCATGCCAGCTTGGAAAATCAACAAAATAAAAATTTAGTACTGGAATTTGGATTTGTAAGACTGATGGAGAGGCAGAATTATACAATGCACTGTTTACATCACGACGAGGACCAAATCAGATTAGCTGCTCCTGAGAGCAATTCCATTAAAGCACCTATATGATGATGAAAGCCTGATTATTCAAAATGGGTTATTTGTGGGGATAGAAACTGCACAATGGAGCACCAAAATTACAAAAGAAATTGAAAAAGTTGAATTCCATGTTATAGGCCCTTTAGAGCTCTATAGTAAATGCTATAGTAAAGATTATTTCGTCAGTAACAGGGGTCTCCCCAACAGTACATTTTCGGGTAGGTTGCCAATTTCATCCAATCAGACAGAGTACCCATTTATCAGCTTCAGCGTTATAGTGTTCCAGTTTCAAATGTCTACTCATTTCTTTGTGTCATCACTTCCATGCCATTTCACTTTATCCCGACCTGAAATGATGTTTCTGTTTGCTGGAGAGACAGAGAGACCACTTATTTGATATGGATATCACCACAATCAATGCGATGTGATCATTGCCATCAAATCTGCCCATACATTCTCAAATGATCTGACAGCTGAATGATAATGATGATCGTGGTGGATATGTACTGTATATTGGGCCATGTGTAGACCAAAAAAAAAACATTGTACATTGAAAAATGTAAATACCACAAAGTACATTGAGATGAAAGATCCAAGTTGGATTAATGCCAGACTGCTGGTCCCCATTGCGTAAGCCTCTCCACCAAGGTAGAACCGGTTTAGTTCTTTTTGTTTCTTAGTCTATAAGTGAGACCTCCAAAGTTGGAATGTTAATCATGGGCAAAACCATCCCAATATTATCACCATGAAACTTCCCCAGCTGATTACTTACACAAAGACCAATATTCCACCAGCAGGTGGAAAAGGGGTAATAGAGGACTGGACAGGGGCCTTCCAAGTCATTTCACCCTAGCATGGCCTATAACCTCCAATGTTTTTGGCCTAGAGGGGCGTGGACTGTTGGGGGGGGGGGGGGGGTACAATATTTGCAACTTCATTGTTAGAGCAGAGATACAATGCAGGCCTAAAGTGAAAAAAAGTGAAAACTATTTACTATTTGATCTCACCAACACCTCGTCATCTCCGGCCTCTCCCCCGCCCCTCCACTGCCGTGCTACATCGCTTTCCGTTTTCAGACGAAAGTGAAAGCCTGGGTGTCGGGCTAATCTTCACCTGACCAATGCTAAAATGGAATGGCCTAGGATCAGCAGAGGGAGGAACGGAATACCTTCCATTTGTCTAAAAGCGAACTAACAACTAATAACTTTTGTTATAAATATTGATGCAGGCAAGTTATGAAGTAGTAGTAAGAAATACATCTAACAAAGTGAACTCAGTTGAGCAAGTCACCGTGCTAAACAGAGAGCTTAGTCCTGTTCAGCCGACTCCATTTGAGTTACGTTATAGAATAGTAAATCATTCCTCGCAGTTGGGACCCTCTGCCCCAGGCTTACTCATCCACACAGATAAAAGACCGGTCACAATATACAGTTAGCCTAGCCGTCCCTAAGCAAAAACATGACATGAGAGAGTAATTCATATTTATTTATTGTTAATAACATTGCCTATTATCAACAACTACAGACTAGCATGTCTACACTGAAAAATACCTTGAAAGTATTCGATAAATCAAGTAAACACAGCAAGGAAGACGTCTCGCCATCAGAACATTTAGTCGTCTAAAAACCTCATTGGCGTGTACTATCAATAAAGGCACAAAAGCAGGAAAACAAATATTTAACAAATGACATTCAATAAAGTCACTCATCTGGTAAACAAATATTTAAAAAATGGCATTCAATACATTCACTCATCTGGTATAAACTTCATTGGCGTGTACTCAAAACTGTCCTCGTTGCCAAGTATTCCTCTAAGAAAAGGCACAACTCTGAAAAGATTGATGTGGAAATCTCTGGAGGTTGCGTTTGACCTCGGCATGTGCACTGATCCTCCACACAAGTCATGTACTCCCCAGCTGACCACTGCAACCTGTAAACAAAACATATTATAAGTATATTTGCCCCAATAAGGAAGGCCATATACTGTAGCTCATAAGTACAATATAGAACACAACACTTAGATTGCCGGGCCTGTCCAGGATAAGTCCCTCTTCTACACCAGTGGTTTTCAAGCTTATTGATACCAGGGCCGACTATTTATTCAGCATTTGAGCCATGGGCCACCATTTGATGACATTTTTGCTCCACAGACACAAGACTAAAGATTTCTTTTGCTTTTGTACACAATTCCAGGCTGGATCTCTCAAACGAAACAGTGTACCGTAGACTAAATGTCTTGGTGAAATGAACAGTAGTTACCGCTATTGTAAACATGTGTTAAGCTTACCTGGCGCTGTCAACTCACAGTTATCGGTTGTTGTATTGAGTTGGGTTTTAAAATGTACTGTAAGGGCTCCATTTTGGTTACATGCATTGTCCCTGACGCTGCCCACAACCCACAACGATTTCCCTTATTGGTATTTTCGTCACCTTTCCTCTTCCCTTAGCCACTATTCTTTATGCCGACACCTTTATTTGCGACTGGAGGTGTGGTCACTGTCACGCAGTCCCTTAAGTTGCTACTCATCAAATAGATTTGGGAAATAGATAACAGTATTTCAAATCACCCGCTAACCTATACGAGAAGGCAGCCTCACGTGCGCACGCGCGGGCATCTGTGCGCATTGGAGATGTCCATGTGGAACAGCTGCTGCATCAGTTCAATTCATCTCCTTATTTATTGGTTGTCCTATGAACAGCTGTAGATTGCCTGCTGTCTGTCACTTCCTTGTGTTTAGCTAACGTATATAATTAAATACATTAATTAACTTGTGACGCATTGCTGCTGCTTTCACGTTTCCACTGAAATTCCCGACAGTTACGTTTTGCTTGATCCCACTTTGTACAGAAGAGACCTATCCGCATATTCTATACAGCATCTGAGTGGTGTTTGCCCGTCACACAGTATTTTGAAGTATTTTGTAAAAAATGGTCCAGAATTGACCGAGATATGAATGATCAAAAAGACGTCTGTTTTTGCAGAGAATTTCCCAATTTTTTTGCAATTTACTTTATAACATTTCACAGACTTGGGATAAATGCACGCCACATACAGCTAAAAAACATGGAACATGTTTTTTCAACATAACATGTTGAATGGTCAGAAATGATCGAGAATTGACCAAGCTATAATTGTTTGAAGATACGAGCTATAATCGTTTGAGAATGGCATGGCAGTAGGGATAAGGGGAATAGATATGGGATGAATTAAAGGCAATGGCAAGACCAACACGGATTGGATGAAAGCTAAAAACGCCCAAACCACACCTATGCATAATGTAACAGGTTTAGGAGGAGTGTTTAAGGGAAATGGGATGGTAACGAAATTACCGACTTTAGCGTGGGAACGCCTCTTCCCCAATGCTAAATGCCCTAATTGCATATAAAGGCTGATGTAACCAAAATGGAGCCCTAGATCTTCAAGGCTGTTCATAAAATAATTTGTTCCTTCATTCAAACCTATCCCTAACCTCACAAGAAGCCACAGGGGATTTGTAACCGGCAGCACAGGCGATTTGTAACAGGAGGTCTGAAAGAAGGGCAGTCCTCAATGTGGTTGAGGTTTGAAACAGGCTAAGGTTGGAGACCACATGATGACCATTGAGCAACAGCTGACATGACACGAATACAGCAACGCACCTGTATTATGCGGCGTTCATACTCCTTGAACACGGCACCACCGGCATCCCCTGTAACATGTGCAAAGATACTTTATAAATTGATTCATTTCATTTATAATTTCAGACGTTACACCGATGGTATTATATTGAGCTACTGTAACTGAGTGTGAATACATGCCAATGGTGCCATTTTGATCGGAAGATGAATATACAAAATGTCTCATATCTGGGCATGCTATGTGATTTACATAAGACGATATGGTGACTGAAAGACACAGTGTTGTGTCCGTGTGTGATTACCTCTTCTCCTTAACTCATCCTGCATTCAGACGCTATACACAATATGCTTCCACATTTACACATGGTCTATAAATTAATATAATGGTGGATCATACCTGGGCATGCTATGTGATCTACTTGAGGGCTATGGCCACCAGTGCAGATGAAGTTATCAGTCACAGCCAGTGTGACATTATCTGTAGTTACTCCATAAGCATGTTTGGCTTGTTTAATACAATCAGCTCTCTGCATTGGAGGATAGAACATCAGCATATGAAGTATAAAAGGTTATGAAATCATTATGTATAATATGTGAAAAATGTTTAAATAATGATAACTCACATAATCACCAAGCTTGGCCACAACATCTTTTTCCTGTACCCTTGGCCTGGAGGTCAGGAAGGAAAGTCTTTCAAGTTCTTTGTTCAACAATCGCTCCTCTGTATTAAGAGAATGCATGTGTTCACAAGATTGATTGATAAAAAGGATTTGCTAAATACAGCAGAAAGGAATAATAACTACATTTCGGAGGAGAAAATACTGCCCACTTCATACCAGTGCACAGGTTTTGGCATAATTTATGTTGACATGTTTGACTGTTTATTGACAATTATTGTTTGTACAATGTATGTTTTTCTGATTAGCTTCTAAA